>JAEANM010008849.1:0-16725 GCA_017656035.1 Myanophis thanlyinensis
GAGCTTGAAATAGATCTATACCGGTCTCCCTGAATTTTTAAAGTACCAGCAGTAAAAACAATTAACCAACATATATATGTATGTATGTATGTATGTATGTATAGGAATATGTACAAGTGTATGGGTATAGAAAAAAATGTTTACTTTTGCTGTAGTTATATTTCAAATCAGAGTTCACATGAAAATAATTTAGAGATTATTTTATTGCCACATGGGATGAAAGCTGAGGTAGAAAGAAACACTATATTCGCACATTAAGATGTTGAGACCTTGGAAAAAGTTCAGAGAAGTTCAGAGCAACTAAAATGATCAAAGCCTGGAGATTAAAACATGTGAAGAATGGCTGCAGTATTTGGGTTTGGATAGTCTAAAGAAAAAAAGAATTAGGGGGGGTGACATGATAGCAGTATTCCAATATTTGAGAGGCTCCCACAAAGAAAAGGGGGTCAAATTATTCTACAAAGCAGCAGAGGGCAGGACAAGAAACAATGGTTGGAAATCACCAACCTGGAACTAAGGAGAAACTTCATAACAGTGAGCATAATTTACCAGTGGAACAGCTTGACTCCAGAAATCGTGGGTGCTCCATCACTGGAGGTGCTTAAGATGAGACTGGACAGTCACTTGTCTGAAATGGTATAGGATCTCCTGCTGGAGCAGGGGGCTGGACTAGGAAGACCTCCAAGGTATTCTATTCTATTCTATTCTATTCTATTCTAGTCAGCTGTGTTCATTTAAATTATAGTTTGTTTTTTTATGGATTAACATAGTTGAATAAAGGCACCCCCTTTGGTTATCTTAAGATTTAAGGTTTCCTTACATTTAAGGTTCAGTGTATTCAACTCCAGTAAATAAATTAAGCTTGATAGTATACACAAAAATGGAAGGAGATTGTGATTCCTACAATGGATAAATGGCTGCAAAAATTGATGGAGTTAGCAGTGATGGCTAAATTGATTGCTTTGATTAAAGCAAAGCACACAATCGTGTTTGTACTTGAAAACACCTTTTGTACTTTGTGCTTGAGGTGATAAAAAAAATGAAAACTTTGATTTTGGGTTTCGCTGATTAAAGAGGTTTGTTGTTATAGAAATGGCTAGTATAATTATGTAAAAGAAAAAAAGTAAGGTTTTATATTATTACATTATTCTACTGCACCAAAGGAGTTGGAAGTCAATGCTTTTTTTTCTTTCTCCCCTCTATTCTACACTTTTCTCTCTTCCCCTCCCTTATTCTACCATTATTTTCACTTTTATTCATATTTCTCTATTTTATATCTTGATAAATTAATAAAAAAATAAACCTAAAAAATCTAACCTGAACTTGCTTGTGCTGTGACATATTGCCAGCAGAGGGCAGTAGCACATAGATAAACTATGGTAGCTTCAAAGTATATTAAAATACATGCAACAATTGATTCCACTAATATCATATGTAATCTATGGAACTATGTACAGCAAAAAAGGGGAATTGAAGTCACCATTCCTAAAAGAGCTTTATGATTTATGACCGTTTTTCACAGTTATGATCTTTGCAGCATCCCCATGATCACGTGATCAAAATTCAGACACTTGGCAGCTGGTTCATACTTATGACGGTTGCTGTGTCCCAAGGTCATGTGATCACCTTTTGCAACCTTCTCACAAACAAAGTCAATGAAGAAGCTAGGTTCATTTACTAACTTATCAACTGCAGTGATTCATTTAACTGTGGCAAGAAAAAAAATCGTAAAATAGCGCAAAACTCACTTAAAAATATACTTTAAAACATAAATTTTGGGCTCCGTTGTGGTCATAAGTTGAGGACTACCTATATTCTCATCACCATCATATCTTTAGCGTGCTGGTAAATCTTGGTGTTTAAGTAGTTTGGGACGAAGACTGGCTTAGTAAGACACCTAGGAAATTTGTGTATGGTTTCAATTTCATCAGTATGAGAACTTATGTGTGTGGTGGTAGAATGGTCGGATGGTGAGGTTACTAAATCAGTACTTGAAATCTGGAGTAGTTTGGATGAGGACTAATAAGGTGAATATCACTTTGGACCAGACCCCTAATTTAGGGCTGTAGGACTGGCATTGGGTAATACAAGATTTAGCCCTCAGCTTTTATCTTGGCCCAAGGTTTGCTTAATATCTACACAAAGCCACAGGAAACCATTTTCCCCATCTATTTTCATCCAAAATCGATCCAGGACTACCTACTCTGTCCTTTGCATTTGCTGACTATCGGTTTTTCCAGCTGCCCTAGGTTTTTTAGTATTATTTCTGTACTGTTTTATGGATTTCTTTTCAAGGTACATTGTCCTGTGTTTTCATTATTATGCTTTGTATCATTCTGGATGCTTTTCCTTGGCAGAAAAATAATCACACATATTGGAAATAGGAAAACTAAAATAAATGAAATCCATTAGCCTGCATTTGTTTCATAATGACCCAATGAATCAAGCTACATTTCAATCTATTATTTATTTATACATATTTATTTATAATCTGGCTGCTTTTAAAACACAAGTTAATTACACTTGCTTCCTTCAGGTCTAGACGTGGGTCTTTCTTTACCTGTAAGTACCTTTGCAAAAAACTGCATGACAGGGAACAAGCAGTTTTAGAATTCTACCTCTGCAACAAAATGGGATTTTTGCTGGCCTTGCAATGGTTCCAATAAATTCTCAACAAGGCATTTATCTCCACGAAGGAACAAACTACTGGAGGTGTCCTTGACAGAAAGTACATGCTCTACTCAGCAGATGGCAACTGAAAGAAGAACCCAGGCCAACACTGCTTCCATCTCTTTGTCCTAAGAAGCACAATTAGGACTCACAGGTTGTCCTCAACTTATGGTCAGCCACTTAGTGACCATTTGAGTTTATGATGATGGACCCCCAAAATTGAACTTACAACCCAGATTCAAAGTTTCTGATGTCTGCCCGCTTCCCCAGCGATCCCTATGACAAAGAATGAGTTTGCCTAACAACCGTGATGTTCCTTTAACAACCATGGCATTCACTTAATGACCACCACATTCACTTAACAACTGCCACATTTGCTTAACTGCTGCAAAAAAGGTTGTAAAATTGGATCTGCTTATATAGTGAGTGACCTGCTTTATGACTGTCACAGTCACAGCCGAAATTGTGAGAGCTCCTTACAAGACATCAGAGGGCCTTCATTGATAATGTAAAGAATGATCTCCCTCATCAGAAACCCTTGAGCAGAGGGTTGGAGTAGAAGAACTCCAATGTCCATTTCAACTCTGTTATTCTGTTAATCACATAAGAGTTGTGATGGATAAGATCACTGGCCCATCTTATCCAGTATTCTGTTTCCTAAATAGCTAAAATCACTTCCTGCTGTGATTCAATCCCCCAATGTGCAAAGTTATAAAGCGATTTAGTTTAGGTATAATAGTACATATAGTAACTATTTTTTCAATAATGCTAATTCTATTTTTTAAGCTTAATAAAGTTTAAAAAGATAAAGTCTAAAAAGAACCAGAGAAATTCTAATTCTAAAAATTCTAAGTTTTTGTCACTGTCTAGTGGTCATACTGGGTGGTGTTTTTTTTTCCGCCCTGCCATTGAAATCCTTGAATTTCCCATGAATATATTGGTTCATCTTTCTGGAGTCCTCTGTATCAAATCTGCTCTTTGGAAAATTCCACAATTTATCTCTGCACCTTCTAAAGATTTTGCATTTATCTAGCTTGACTCCTCCATTGTTCAGCTTGTGTGAATGACCTCTGTTCTACTGGTAGGAGGAAGGGGAGAAAATGCTTCCCTATTGATTTTCTCCATTGCTTACATAACTTTATACACCTCCATTGTAGGACTTCTTTATTCATCATTGTTTAATGTTTATATAACAGCTTGGAGTTGTTCCAGCCTCTTGCTCATTTTGATTACCTTTCCTGCCCTTTTTCCAGAAATGTAGTTTTTGAAAGGTGTGATGAGCAGAAAAACAATGAACAAAAAGACCTCCACTTCCTTTCCCCTGTTACTTTTAGCCATTTTATGACTGAGCATGTCCAGCTTTTTTTTTTTTTTAAAGATTCATCTACATAGACAGTGCCGTTTACATTAATACAAACGTACATGTTATGGTATAGCATTCCAATTACCAAGTGTTCAGATAGCAGTGATTACAAATAAGTTCAATCATTTAAAAACTAATTTTTTGTTTGCATTCGGCATTAATTTGATTTTAACTTTATTTTTCTGGATGTCCACTCTCTTGTCAAACATCTTCATGCCAGGACTGAGTGTTCTTCAATGGATTTCCCAGGAATGTCATTGCTGTGTCTAGAATTCTCTGTCTTGTTCTGCTCTTCATGGCCTAGATTTGCTGAACCAAATTCTGATCACAACATCACAATCTTCATCAACTCATGTGCTGAAGAATGTCTTCACACATATACAATTGTCACTGCATTTGTTTAAATTCAAACAAAAATCCTGAATATTGTTGGAAGTTAGCAACCACCCCTCTCCTAGAAAAATGAAAAAAATATTAAAAGGCAGAATATTTCCCCTAAAAGAGAAATAGAAATCTTAAGACAGAAACTCAGCCCCTGCCCCCAGCAGATACTTTGGTTATTTGGAAGACAATAGACTGAGCTAGCTTTATTTGCAACTTAAAAGGCTCTTAGCCACAGGATAGGATTGCCCAACTCTCCACATGGCCCCTTGGAAGATTACAGCAAGATTCAACCAAGCTTGGGACTCAAAGGACAACCTATAAAGCTACCACTGCATGGCACCATGGGAGTCTGACAACCAATCAGAACACAAGTTCAAATTCAAACTCCAACAAAGGGCATAAAACTCAGCATCTCTGCCCTTTTCACCCAGGACTTCAAACCATGAGGTCCTGCTCCAGCTCCACCAATAAAACCATCCTTCCAAGCAGCTTCCATGTTTCCAATGTCTTTCTCCTCACTTGGAACTGAACCCACATGGATATTTCCTCCAACAATATCAACATCTCAATTTTTATAAAAATAGACAAAATTCTATTTAATTTTGTTTTAACTCCTTGGAATAATGGCAGCGTCTTTTTGCCAACAAATCTTTAGTGTGAATAATGTGTTTGGTCAAGCAGAATGGGCTTACTTTATTCTTCTGTCTTCCACTGTATCCCATAGCCAAAGTCTATATGCCACAATAAATAATATTTATTGAATGTGATGTAATTTGTGGACAAAGAACAGATTGGTCATATTTACACTTGAATCCATACATGATATCATAAATATAATTTAATTTCTGTCTACAAGTGATGCAGTGTTTTATTTTGGATTGTCTTTCTAATAATTATTCTTCTGATAATTAATCTTTATGGTTGCACCCTATGCTCAGTAAATCCATAATTCTTCATGTAGTGATAAGATCCAGGTTTTGTATGTGTAATTTAAAGCTACACTTACATCTTTAGACTATATTGATTTTTATATTGGAATATTAACAAACTTACGGATATCAAATCCAAAATGGGATAACAAACCCATAAGTCTAGGTATCCCCTCACCCATTTTAGAAGACCCTCATAACGAGATTGACAGCAGCCCTTTTAAAATATTGAAACATGATAAAGAACACAGGTAGTCCTTGACTTACAACCTGTCATTTAAAAATCTTTCATATCTTTCATCTAACAGAGTAGATGTTTTATAGCCTCTGGCTGTTGTAAATGATTGCGCTCCCCCACCCCCTCAGTTACATAACTGCATTTCTGGCATTTGACAACTTGTTCATATTTATGTGAAATCCCCTGCAATTATTTGACGGCCATTTGCAATCTGGAGTTTGACCCCGACAGGGCTCACAAGGTTAACTCAGCTTTCTGTTCTTCCGAGGTTGGTAAAATGAGGACCCAGATTTGGGGGGGGGGGGGGGGGGCAATATGCAAATAATGCTTCAACACTGTAAACTGCCCAGAGAATTATGTGAAGTGCCATGGGGAGGTATATAAGCCTAAATGCTTTTGCTATCATAAAAAAGGAAAAGGAAAATACAGGCAATCCGTATTTTTCATGTAATATTCTTTGTGATAGTATTAATATCCCTACTTGCTCACAATTTTAAGCAGAAGTTCACCTGAACTTTTCAAACTGGGATTATATTAGTACTTATTTCTGCCGTGCTGATTTCAATATAGATTCCTTAGGAACAGTAAAAAGAAAAAAGAAAGAAACAGTGCCATATGGGGCTGACATTCACAGGATGCCTGCTGGGAAGTAATCCTTGCCTCCATTTCTTGCTCCACACCTACAAAAAAGCTAGTGATTTAATTTGTATATTGGTTTGCAAAACTCCAGAAGGCCATTTTGCAACCTTTTGACACGCAGTCAATGGATAAGCCAGATTCACTTAACCACTGTGTTACTACCTTAACAACTACAGTGATTCACTTAACAACTGTGGCAAGAAAGGTCACGAAATGGGGCAAAAATGATTTAACAAATGTCTCACTTAGCAACATAAATGTTGGGCTCAATGGTGGTCATAAGTCGAGGACTACCTGTACAAGAAAAATATTCTTGCTGTCAGTAGTCATTCTGAGGTTAATGAAGATAGTTGCAAAGCAGACAAAAAAAGCAGAGCTTTGACTGTTGTATTTGCCATATTGACTTTTTTAAAACCATTTCCTACAATCACCCTTGAGAGGGCTGAGGGCAGAAGGTTGAAGTAGAGGTGAAATTCAGCAGATTCTAGCAGGTTCGGTAGAACCGGTAGTAAATTTTATAAGCAGTTCGGAGAACCGGTTGTTAGAAAAAATCTCCTTTGGTTTTTTTTCCATTTTACAGGGTTAATCCTATAAGGAAGGCAGGAAATAAATATTCTAGTGTTGTTTCTAGCCTAATCTTTATTGCTCTGCTTACAGAAACTGCCCACCTAGTCATATGACACCCAGCCATGCCCACCAAGCCACGCCCACAGAACCGGTAGTAAAAAAAATTGAATTCCACCACTGGGTTGAAGATGAGATTGAAGGCCTATTTTGGGTCACTGAAGCAAAGAAATTCTCATAGGAGCCCAATCTCCATTGCTGGGGCCACACTGAGAAAGATGTGGCCATGTGAGCCTCATCTTTTCTTTCTCCATAGCCCGGCTATTCCAGATGCTTGAACTTTTTCATCCCTATGGAACCCATTGGAAAGGTCTACCCTGGACCTCAAGAACTTTCTATACTAACCCAGAACTAATTGTCATATTCTTGACAATTCTTGACAAGCGCATGAAAATCAGACATTGGTGAGATAGTCATGTGCGGCAGTATTTAATATTTTAACTGAATTTTAAATTGTATACTTATATTTAAAATGTACTAAGTCTGAGACAACCATAGGGACTGGTAAGATCTGTCATTAAAATGGTCAATCTCACACATTCTGAGGGACCCATAGTAGCAGAAAATATGAATGCAACCTTGACAGTTGATGTATGATAAAAGTGTCAGATAATCCATGTATTTATAGTTTAAGAGTGTTCTCCAAACTCACCTGGTCTGGGCAATAACCGCCTTGAAATTGTGCTATGTCTCTCTGTGTTGTTTTTGAGAAAGACTATAAAAATGTTCTCTTCTTCCTCCAAATGTGTTTTTTTTTTTTTTTATGTTCAAATGCATCAGCCTTTGGTGCATTTCAGAAACCTTCCAACATCCAGACCTTGAGTTTTGTGAATGGAGTTTTTAAAAAACATTTTATTAATCTTCTGAAATATTAAAATGTTTGTAATTATTTTATATAGCTCTATGTTAATTATGCTTTATCAAAAATTCATATGCCACTTTGAGATGTTTTTGACATGGGCAACTCCATGCAAACGGATAAAGCAAATAAGTAGTGACCAACTGTCTTTTAAATTAAATGCATTCTTCAATACCATTATGCTTGGCTGGCGTTCTTTTTTTTCCCCTAAGGTATGGAGGAAATTTGATTGTTCTGCAATGTTCCAAACAGGTCAGCAGAGTGAAAGCAATTTTTTAAATATTTTATTCCAGTGAAATATAAGATGCTTCGTTTTGTACATTTTGACAAACCAAAGAACAAAATCCTCATTGTTTCATTTGATTTGTGTTAATATGTTGACTTCTGTTTATTTCCCTGCATATTAGGAAGCACTCCGAAAACTTCTGAAGAGGGTCTGAATCATCTTCATGCTAATATATTCAGAAAAAACTTCCTCTATTTACACTAAAAGTTAAATCATGCTGGAACAACAAAATGTCTCCAAAATAGAATAGAAATAGCACTTAGACTTATATGCCGCTTTATAGAGCTTTACAGCCCTCTCTAAGCAGTTTATAAACATATTGCCCCCAGCAGTTTGGATCCTCATTTTACCCACCTCGGAAGGATGGAAGGCTGAGTCAACTTTGAGCCTGATGGAATTTGAACTGCCAAACTGCAGGCAGCTGACAATCAGCAGAAGTAGCCTCCAGTACTGCACTCTAACCACTGCACCATCGAGGCTCTTATTCAGAGGAATTGGAAGCCCCCGAAATCTTGGGTGGATCAAAAATTGTACTTTTTAATGGGGTCAGTGGGAAAGTATTAAATTCAACTTGCCATAGTCACTGTATTCAAATATTTTAACTTAATTTTAATTAAATATAAATCTACCAACCAGATTCATTTTTTTCCAATACAGCATCTGGAACATCTGTCAGAGACTCACTGTGAGCCTTAGATTAAGAAAGACTCTTGGGTCCAGGGCTACTATATTTTAGACAAAATGTGCCCTTTTCATATGGTGCCCAGTGCCAAACTATAACAGAATGGTGGAGCTTTTCTGTTTATTCCAGTTTTTTTAGAGCCTTCCATGCTGACCAGGAATTTATAGGAGTTAAATCCAGGACATCTGAATAAAGTTCACTTGAGAAGGCTGATCTGGCAGGATGGGATGGAACAGGACAGGACAGGACAGGACAGGACAGGACAGCTGTCTAACAAAATATGGATACTAAATATCCACGACTGTTGGTTATCTTTTTAAAAGATGAATTGCTTTTGAATTTGGGGTGTGCGTAAGAAAGTTCATCACCTACAGACATTCTCCGTCCATCTCAATTTTTCACAAGTTTAAATCACGCCACTTTATAAGTGACAGAGGGCAAAACGAACAAACCACAAGGTTTTTTTATTTCTGGTGAATTCAAACAGGCAATTTCAATTTATGGAGGAGGATACACATACAAGCAAAAATTTAAGTGAGTTATTTCATTAGTATGCATTTCAGATGCCAGTGCATCCTCCACTGCCTTTTGGTGACTATTATCAATAATATAACTGTCATCAATAATGCAGTAATAAAACATCAGTAGTTTGTTTCTTTTCCCACCACCCACCACATCCATTTGAATTGAGAAAAAAAAAAGAAACATAAATAAAATAAAAGTGAAAAATCTCTGACTGCCAATAAGTTGATTTCCTCCAGACCAGAAATGAGATTTGCACACTCTGGCTAATAGGATAACCTGGAGAGAATTTGGCATTGAATTAGAGGAAATTTACTCAGTCAATGAATTATCTGGTGGATGTTGAATATTCCCTGACCTGATACCTCCAGACATGCTGCCTGCGGGTTTGTCCAATGGATCTCAAACATACCAGCTTCAAGAACATTTCTGCATCAACAATATTAATAATTATAGCTCAGCCTAGTTTCTGGCATACAGGTTTTCTGTGTTTGTGCACAATGTACCAAAGAAAATGACATCAAGTAAGTTTTAGAAGGTGCTGATGTAACAGGAAAATGCAACACATTTGCAGAATGTCATAATTATTGACCCACTATGAAACCTCAGGTCATTTAGAATCAGATTATAGTCTCCAATCCCTAAAGAACACGGAATTGTATTGTGAAATGCAGGGAAATGGTATTACCAGCACAAAAATCCAACTCCTTTGTAGTCGTAATTTTACTATCTTTAACCTTCATTTAGTGCATTTGTAATGCAAGAATCAGACACCACTGAACGGATGACATCATCATCATCATCATCATCATCTACTTATTAACCCCTCTAACATGATTTCATGGGGTTCAAGTGAACCAAGAATACATATCTTCAAGTAATGGCAAGACTGAAGTTACCTAGCCTTTTCCAAGGCTTCACAGATGTTGGTTATCAGAAAGTGCAAATATAGCCCATTTCCTGCCATGTGTAAAAGAAATATGATTCACTCCACCATCTTATTTTTTTTTTAGAATAGACAGCCATCATTGCAGGGCTAATAACAGAGGTTTCTGCTCTGCATGGTCCCTCCTTTTCCTGAAACATAGTTTGGATCAGAAGCAATTAAAAATAAAAAAGGAAGAATTATAAGAAGGTGTATATAAATTACAAAGTTTAATCCTGTTAAGTGTGTCAGGAGAATAAATACAGTAGGGTAGACCTGGGAATACTTCCACTGCTAATATTCCTGCTCATCCACTACCAGCAATGGATATCAGGTCTGTGGGGAAATGAAAAGAAATAAAATAATCTCACTCTGAAAATACCAATCAAGTTAATATTACCTTCGTTCTTAATCATGACCACATAACATTTACTTAGGGTAGCAGCTTGCCCATTTTGTTACTCCTAGAACAGAACTCAACCTTTCCAAATCTATTGCCATCAGGTGGGTTATGAGTAGAAATCCCAGAGTTCCCTGGCAGTGGAAACATGGGGCAGAGAGTTCTTCAGACATGGTCCTTACCTATCAGGCAAGGAGATCTGCAATACAATAACTGCCAGGTAGTTAAAAATTAACAGTTGTTTACCAAACGAGAAGACAGTCTTATTTTAAATAAAAGAAGTGTTGCTGCCACAAAATCACGCACCCATTCCATTGCTGGTGCGATTCCATCTCAGTGCGTTCCATTCTATGCAAATGATATCTGGACTTCTTTCTGGTCCAAGAACCCTAGTGATAGCACATCTTCTTCTTAAAGCTATTGGATGTATTTAGTTCAAGTGACTCCCTTTCCTTTTTTCATTTCTCTTTCATTCTATGAACCTAAAGAACAGATTATTTTGATGGATGCAGGAAGAACCCCTTCTTGTTCATTGCTATTTCTCCTTTAATTGCTCCTGCATATCACATATTTCTCTTGGGACATTCACTTTGGCCCCAGACTTCAGAATAGTCTGCAGCCCTTTTGTGTTATTTTCCACTCACTTGGACCATCTTGAAAGATGATCCTTCAAAATTCCTCCCCAGCAAACAGTGAGATACCATCAAGAGTTGCTCATAAATAGCTTTATGAAGAGATGCTGCCACACTACTAATTTTGCCATTTATACACCGAGAACACCAGCACTAAGAAGATCAATACAAAAAAGGATTGACCACAGGCCTTTCAAGAGTCTGTCCTGCAGGATTTCCACTCCCAATGAATCCAGGCATCAAACAAAGATTTCAAAGTGATGTCAGTAGTCCGTATTTATAGATACTTGGATTTCTGAGTCTAGAAAATTCCCCATGGAGGAAACCAGAGAAGATTTGGAGGATGTAAACAGTCACAATGAAAGTTAGCAAGAATCAGCTCTGAAGGAGCTCTCCTGTTGAGTTCCACCAGAAAGTGTGAGAGGAGGAGGTAAGGCTGACTTTTGCCATTTTTCTCCTACTTTTGCCTACATATCTATAATGCAGGTTGTACAGCAACGATTGACTTTATCCAGCAAAATAGTTCTTTATTTAAAAAATAGGTACATGAGAGTGGGAAACAAACTCTGTAGTGAGCATCAGAATGGATGATTCAAAAAGTAATAATTTTATAGAAATTCAGCAGGATGTCCAGCACCGTAATACTATACACTGTGGTGCAACTTAAAAAAGCCTTAAGGAAAGCACACAACAGGGCAAGTTCTATCTCCACAGTAGTCTGCCACTTTGTTGGGCTGTTTCAACAGGAATTGATTTTTCCTTGACTCTGCAGCATCTCAGGTCCCATGGGAGGTATTGGTTGCAAGCAAGCACCTGAATGGAATATAAGTCAATCACTAAGTCAACTGGGGAGATCTGTGCCTATCCACTAATATTATTTGAACAATTTGGGCCAGCCTTTTGTTTTTTTTCCTAACCCAGACATAGTAAAGTACTGATCACAGAACTGTTTTCTGAGTAAGTTATAAGTCAAACTATTTAGTCAACAGGTAGTTGACAATGACTCTTGCAGGGTTTTTTTTTTTTTAAAGGAACCAAAAGAGAGAAAGAGAATAAAATTCATAGAAAACCTACTGATTCCATTTTTTCATGCATACCTCCAAACCAAGGAGGTTTGTTTATCATAAAGGAAACAGGAGTTTTGCTGTTTGAGGCCATCATCCCAAGTCTCTAATGAAGGGGCAGGAGAGATTGCTTAGTCTTAGTGTAGTCTAAAGTACAATTCAGTTAGTTTTCACATGACCATTGGCCAAGGTTGCAACAGATGTGGGCACACCTGGTTCGGCATTCTCATCAAAACGCAAACGCAGGGTGTTCCTGATGACTAGCTGTTCCATGATAAATGCTGCACAGAACCATGGGATGGCATACTCCAGGGTTATGAGGCCCATGAAGTTCAAGTCAAACTGTGAATAGTCCCATGGGCAGGCATTAAACTGGCGCAGAATAAAGCCAGTTGTGAACTCCCAAAGATACGTCCATAGGGTGTAAATCAGGCAGCGCACTAGTATGTTACACTTATCCTTCAGGTAAAGATACATCTTTTCTACAATGAGGATGGACGTCCCATAGATGAAGAGTGCCCATACACTGGTGACACCTGGGAACTTCCAGTTGAAGTTGACCACAAACTCCCAAGCAGCTGTGAACATCACCTCGCAGAAGTACCCATGAATGGCATATAGGTACCAACGGGAGAAAGCAGTCAAAGGTTCTGCAGCTGCCATCCTGCCACACAGTCCCCAGCAGGAACTCTGCAAGGAAATACACACAGAGAGATAGAGCCATTAATCTTACCAAAGCCAGATCTTGACATATACAATACGTATCATTGCAATAGGTAGCCAAAATGTGTCCAGAGTCTAAAAGTGCTGACTAAAGTATAGAATAAAAACTGGAGGCAACCGGCAACAATTAAAAAATGGGAGGGCTACCTGCTTTGGGTTTAAATTTAGAAATGAACTGCACTTCAGGTCTAAAAACTCAAAAGGACTTCTGAGCAATCGCTACAGTTACCAATGCCTCCCTTGAAATAGCATCTTTTTCTGGGCTCCCACAGTAGGTCCACAACCCTAGAAAAATGTATGTTTTAAGTTAAGGAATCACTAACACTCATATATGCCTGCTCCAGTCCAATAGCCAAATGCTTAATTTACATTTAGAACCAAAATGTAATTTAATGCATTGCCAGTCTATATGCAGTTCTGAGACTTTTATCCTCTCTGCGGGATACAGAATAACAGTGTTTTGGCTCATACAACACATAAGCCCAAAACCAAACAAGCCATTTTAAGGTCTAATATATTGATTAATCAGAGTGCTTAGCCAAGAGATTTGTACAGCTCTAATCCAAATAGAAAGCTTAGCAGAGGACTGGAAATGAAAGAAGGACAGGTGAAATACCAAAGAATAGAAAAGTAGTGAAAATGACATAAGCATCATACATGTTTTAAACTGTAAGAGAAGGCAACAAAAAATAATTGGTCAGCACAGATATATCAAAATGATAATTTGGCTAGATAAATGAGGTCCATTTTTGCTCACTCTTTGTCCTTAAATAATCATATTTCCTCTCTCATTTTTTCAAATTCTTATTCCAATATAATGTTTAAATTGATTTAATATCAAGAATGAGGAAGAATTTGCAGCAGATAACATTGAAGAAACAAAACATAGTACAGTAGCCCTTGACATACAACCACAACTGAGCCCAACATATCTGTGTGACATTGTTAAGTGAGTTTGCTCCATTTTACGGCCTTTCTTGACACAGTTGTTAAGTGAATCACTGCAGTTCTTAAGTTAGAAACCCCGTTGTCTTTGTTTGTCAGAAGGTGAGCAAAGGTGATCACATGACCCCAGGACACTGTAACCATCATAAATATGAGTCAGCTGACAAGTGTGTGAATTTTGATCATGTGATCGTGGGGATTGTTAAATGTGAAAAACGGTCATGTCACTTTTTTCAGTGCCTTTGTAACTTTGAATGGTCACTAAGTGAACTGTTGTAAGTCAAGGACTTCCTGTAAACACTTGGCTGCAGTGATACTGTGTGCCTTGTAGATGGCCTGGTGGAAACATGGAATCTCTATGATAAAATGGACAGAACAATTTTGACCAAATTAAATCCCTACCATCTATGCCTATGTTCATCAGCCACTATCCTCAACTCCAACCCACAATTATTTACACATATATAGATGCAGTGAAAAGATTCATTTCAGATCCAATACTTTATCCTTAGTGCGTTCTTGCTCAAATCAAGACTTTGTATGAACTACAAATAAAAATAGTTAGAGAACCCTTTAGTAACACTGAAATATATGGTGCTCTGCTGTTGATGGAGCAACGAAGACAACTGGAGGGCTGGAAACTTGGACATGAAGAACGATGGCAGGAATTGGGTATGTCTAGTGTAATGAATAGAAGGACTGGGGGTGAGGTGAGAGCAGCCTTCCATTGTTTGAGAGGCTGTCACGGAGAAGAGGGGCTCAACCTGTTCTCCAAAGCACTGAGGGCAGAGTAGGAAGTAATGGATGGAGACTAATCAGGGAGAGAAGCAACTAGAACTAAGGAGAAATTTCCTGATGTGAGAACAGTGGAGGCTTGCCTCCTGAAGTTGTGGGTGCTCCATCATGGGAGGCTTTTAAGAAAGGGTTGGACAACCATTTATCTGAAATGGGATAGGGATTCCTGCTTAAGCAAGAGGTTGGACTAGAAGACCTCCAAGATCCCTTTCAACTTTTACTCTGTTCTGATGGTTGAAGTGACAGTGTTTGTAACAGTTGATGCCAACAGGGAAAGGGAATCATATGGGAGTAGAAGACATTCTATGGCAGTGTTTCTCAACCTTGGCAACTTTAAGATGTTTGGACTTCAACTCCCAGAATTCCCCAGCCAGCAAAGCTCATGCAAGTTTTGAGGGCTTGATTTAATGAACGCCTCACCCCACTGCCACACCCTAAAATAAAGACAACAGTGAGAACAGCAATATTGTGGCAGGAGAGGGTGGGGGGAGATCGGATAGGTGAACTTAACTGAATATTGTGATATTCATTCCACAGGGTGGCAGTAAAAACCTGTTGTCCCAATGTCTGAAAATTGTATCAAATCACATATTTTCTGACAAAATTAAATAAAGGGAGCAATAGTTCATAAATTGCTATTTATTTTATTCCCTTATTTGCTAAGGGAAAGGATTCCTTAAAAGGAAATTGTTTAGGCTGCCATTCAATAATCTTGAAGGAGCACCTAGAGCTATGTAATGTTTTGTCTAAATGGATACATTTCTTCTATAATTCTTCAACACTGGATGAAAACAGGTCGTTATGTATCCTATACTTCCCTATTCTCTTGGACTAAATTGGAAGCAACAGACTAAAATTTATTTGTTTTATTTATTTGTACATTGTTCTTCCTTTTGAGGAGGCCAGAATGGCACACACACAAAAAAGTAACAATCTCATAAAAGCACATTTCTCATTAAGAATAAGCATCAGGCTCCATATAGCTGTCAATCTCAAGAAGCAATCTCAAAAACCATATGGATTTTTAAAAACATAAAGGTAGTCCTTGAATGTTTGACAGACATAAAACTGCTCACTTAGAATGAAGGTGAAAATCATGAGACTCGCTTCATTTACAAAACCTTGGGCAAAACCACAAAAGTCAGGGATATTACAATGACAAAGAATATTAGAACTAACTACTAAAGTAATTATCTTTAAAGAGATATTGTATAGCTATGAAAAACAGATATTAAAATGACAAATTACATGCCTTTCAAATTATGGTTTTAGCGACATTACCAAGGATCTAATCAGCTCTAGATCAAAAGGAGGCTGATGGAACTGTTGAGACAATGATCAGCAAGCAAAACATCATATAATTTGTGCAGGTTACTGAACATAAGATGAACTATAAAAAAATAATACTCCTGGCAATGTTCATGTAGAAAAATAGAAAGGTGATAGATAAGATGAATACATGAGATTAAAATGATTGTTGGAATGTCCTTTGAAGAACTGTGTCACTGTTGAGGACAGATCAAGATGGCAAGCAGTTGTCAAAGGTCAAACTCAACAGCACTTAACAAATAAGCCAGGTTTAAATAACATCGTAGGAAAAGAACCGTATTAGTCTGTATCAGCTAAAAAAACCCAGGAGTCTCGCACTACCTTTTCCAACTAACAAGTTATATGAAAGAGCATAAACTTTTGTGAGTTGCTGCTCACTTCATCAGGTACCTAGAGTGAGTAGAGCAGTGTAGGATTTAAATTATGGTGAGTTGGAGGGAAACACAAGAAGAAAAGGTGGTGGTGGGAAGTACAGAAAATAGATTTGTTATGCAGATGTAAATTACATATGAGAAAGATTACAAGTATCATATAAATTAATAATATGTTAATTATATTATCATTGGAAGAATTATTAACTATACTGTTCTTTTTTGTCATGAAATATCCCAAGGCTTTCATTGCCTTTTTACCATTGGATTAATTTCCTCTTTGTTTTCCTAGCACATTTTATGCAAATTTATGCTGTGAGTCCTCAGGGAGATGGGGCAGTATAT
>JAEANM010008850.1:0-16724 GCA_017656035.1 Myanophis thanlyinensis
TATATATATATATATATAATGTAAGAGATAGCATAAAAGTAAAAACACAATGGCAGTACAACAATAGAAAGAAGTTAGAATAAAAAGATGGCAACATCAAATCAAGGGAATACTTTTCAAATCATTTTTCAAGAGCTTTTGAATTTAAATTACAGTAAACAATTCCACTAGATAAATCCAAAATACTCATTTTTAAACTTATTTGATTTTTCTCAGTTATATTTCATACATACATTTTTTCTTTGAATTCAAACTGAAACAGGTTATTGGTAATCTTTGCTCCACTCTGGCCAGAAAAAACAAACATCCTCTCTTTACAAACAGCTACAGGAAAATTACAGCATGAAGGAGGAATCTCGCCAGTTTGTTTAATCTGAAAAGCAACATCACAAAATAAATTGCAATAAATTGTGTGGCAATCTAAGTATTTCTGTAGATCTAGATATTATAGAATTATTGTTAATTGGAAGACTGAAATGAATTGTGATTTGTTCATACTATCAAAAAGTAAACAAAGAGTAAACTTTTGAAAACCAGGCACTGAAAGCACAACAATTTGGGTTATGTATCTATGTAACCATGCTAAAAATAAAAATACATTTAATAAGCCTATTCATGAAAAAGGAGGATTTCAATCTTAGGTATAATCTAGCAGGAACAATGCAATTTAAATATAAAGAATTGAACATAGTTAGTACTAGACAGCCAATATTTTGTTCAAATGTGTTTTTGAAATACTGATAATTGTTGAATTAGAAATATTCATTCACCCTTCTCCCACAATCCATCTCTAAACAGATTAACCTCAACTTTCACTGAATAATCATATCTTAACCCAACATTTAACAGTATTAAGATATTGTCTTACCTCTTCCCAACATGTTAAATCTCTGTCTTGTAAACTAATAGTCCACATGTCATTTAATCTGTATTGAAGGAAAATAACCTTTTAGTATACTTTTAGGAATGTAATAGTAACAGCACAATCTATTTTATGTGAAGGAAAATTTCTAATCCAAGGCCCTAGTAGATAAAAGTTGTAACAGCATAAAATGATAAAGGCCAAGTTCAGCAACCGAAATCCAAGGAGACTGTGGAATTTGGGGGCCAAAAGGAGTGCAACGTGCAATCTACAATCCGTTACCCACCTTCACTATAAGCAATTGTCATAGCCAGAGTTCCAAGGCATAAGGCCTGGATTTTGCCTCAGAGATTATTTCTCATCTTCTCTTCTATATTGAAAAATTAAACCATGGAGAGAATCTGAGGCAGGGGTGGAATCCTACCAGTTTTGCTACTGGTTCAGTGCGTGCGCATGCGTGCCAAATGCACTGCAGTGCAGCTCTTTAAACCTCTTTTACAGGCACCAGAGGCAGCCAGGATGATCAGGAAGGCTCCGTAGACACGCAAAACAGCTGATTAAAGTGAGAAACAAACAAACAAACAAAAACCCGAAGCTTGTATAAGGAAGTATAAGGGCAGGGGTGGGTGGGTGGTCAGGGCCAATTTCACATTGCCACTACCGGTTCGGGAGATATGGTGCGATCCAGCTGAATTTCACCACTGATCTGAGTTTTTGGAATGGGTTCCATTTTTTATTGTAAGGAACTGATTCCAAGCTCCTAAAACATATTTAAACATTTAAAATTCAATCATCTATATACTTAATCATCCTTCATGAATTTATTTTGGATTAGGAAAGAATTATATTGAAGAGACAAGCACTGGAAGTCAGGGAGACAGTAAAGAACTTATTGTAATATTTGGCCAAACCAGGTTTGGTCAACTATTATATATTATTACTAATTAATTTTCTTGAGAAAAGAGGCTGCAAAAAATGGAAACACATTTTTCCAATGAAGAAACATATGTTAGAACAACAAAGTTCATATAATTTATTTCATTTAAATTTCTCAATAAACTTCAAGTTAGGCCTTCTTAATTATGAATTTCTGAATATCATAATAAACCAATAGTAAACTAAAATACTAATAAAGGCATATAAGTAAATCTATCTTCACCCTATTCACATAGTCTTAAAAATGAATTCTCTTACATAGTCTTAAAAATGAATTCTCTTATAATTATTAATAAAAATAATCATAGCCTCAGACAAATAAACTATCTTACCGTGCGTTTCCATCATATCCTGCAAAGATCCAGAGTTTATCACTATAAACGGTTGCACCATGAGCTGACCGGGCAACTGGTAATCTAAAGACAAATTTACCAGTATCTTAACTGCTAATACAGTTACACAAGTATGATAAAAAGCTGATTATTACATACTTAAATGAATGAATACTATCAAAATGTAACTATTTGGGGAATAGTAACGTTTAAATACAGAACACAATATACTTTTTCTGGCTACATGCTATAAGAATTTTTTACTAGAATACAATACGTTTGGGCCAACCTACAAAATATCTCTGATCTGGATGATATATATTAATTAGATTTGATGATGAGCATATGTTTTACCGTATCTATATTATTTATTCATTTAATTTTATGTTACCTGGCCAGATTTGCTTTGGGTGGATGGAGAAATGGATAGTTTGGAGGGACAAATAATTTAAATCTCGATATTTTGGTATTCATAGTTTAATGAGAGCAAAAACAAATCAACACATTAAAAACTCCAAATCCTCCTTCAGGCTAAGCAAAGTGCAATTCAGTTACAATTGCATGTCAAGAAAAAAGCACAGTTAATTGAGTGGGTTTTTTTCTGAATTAATGAAGTCAACCATAGAAGTAAGATTTTAGGTTTACTTACTAAATATATACAGTAAATCAAGGGCTGGCATCTTTTAACAGCCTATTTTTTTTAGTTTTAGTTTGATTTGGGATCCTGATTAAATAAAAGCAATTGTTCTTTGTTTAGCTTTATTTGCAAATACAGCCGTTGATTTCTGCCTTTTATTGATTTTTTTTTACACTAAAGGATTGAAAGAAGATTGCTACTGTGGTGGGTTTAATGTTTACTGTTTATCTAGATCACTTTACAGCCTTCATAATTATATACAAAATTAGTACTCTAAGTGCTGTTCTATGAATCTGCACTTTTTACGGGATTATGTAATAATATATACATGCTTACCTTCCTTCAATCTTCCATTCAGTCCATTGGCCTGTTGCAAGTTTATATTCAAAAAGATCATTTTTGTTCTTCAAGTTGGAATTGGAATATATATCTCCAGTATAGCCACCTATATGATAATTATATAATAAAAGAGACGGCTTGCACAATTTGATAGGAGTTTATAACAATAAATATAGTTACATATAGAAAAGCAATTAATGCCTTTATAGTTCATAAGAAACATATATGCTATCCAAAACTTGTGAGGTCTATTTTCTGCAATTTATACTGTTTTTTAATTTACTGATATACTTTAAATTATGTCTGATTCCTGCACTGTTTTCATACTGTTAGTTTTTAGACTTATCCTATTCCATATTTTTTCAGACCTTGCTCACATTCATGAATTGATAACATTTATCAATTATTCTTCTGTCAGTGCAACATACTTTTGTTGTTAACTCCTCATGCTAATTCACTAAGATTCCTAAATTATGCATAGAACTCGGTTAGCTTTCTGATAACTTACCAAATACAAACATGCTGCTTCCATAAACTACTGCTGAGTGGTGATACCTTGGTGCTGGTGGAGTCCCAGTAGTAAAAGCCCTATGCAGGACAACACACAACAATAGGCTTAATTAATATGGTACTTTAATGAAAGGGCATGTAAATGTTGATTGTGTGTATTTTTAACTTAATGCCTTTCATTGCAAAAGTGGCCAAAACAAGTATAGATCAGCAAGGGTTTTCAGATTGCCTGCCATACAACAAAAAAGATCTTTGGATTTACATCCTAGAACAAAGAGGAAACATTTTTATTTAACAACACTGGTAATAAAATAAGAGATATAGAATCCTTTGAAAGGAATGCTTTAAAATGCATTCAAGCAGATATTTTTAAAATAGCAAATCTACTGTGCCTTTTTCAAAATGTTTGTGGCTCCTTTGGAAGCTACCTCCAATTGTCTTTACAAAAGGGCATAAAATTCTGTGATACTATAATTTATCTTGTTACTGTTATAAAACCTGCAATCCTGAATATATTTAGTATATAAATTTATTTAAACTTATGTGCTCATTCTGTTAATCTTCTTCAAAACTTTTTGAACCTGCTTTTTCTTCCTAACATGCTTTACCAATAATTTAACTTATTTTGACACCAAATCAGAACAGACAACAATAAAGTATATTGCCATCATGAAAAATAAAATATTTTCTCATTTTGTCAACTATTCAGTTCTAATTCACTCAAATATTGATAATATGGGACATTTATTAGAAATAGAAATGTACCTGCACCAAGAGCAGTCCTTCACATCAAATCTTAACAGGTCATTCAACATAGTTTTTCTTGAAAGTAAAGGAAACAATAAATAAATGTATATTCAGAAGCCACAAAAATCCAGAGATTCCCATCCCAGTTTTAAAATGGTTACAAATACTCCTGCAAACTACTCAAATCCAATTTGCCTTTTGATTCCCGCACTTTTTCCTAATATGCAGTGAGAAAAAAAGGTGCTCTGCCTAGCAATATTTTCATGACAGGCAGTATTTTAAGAGGAACCTCCATCACAGTAAACATTCCAGTTTCCGTTGCTTCTTTCTTTTCTTTCACATGATAAGAACTGCATGACAGATATTATTTTAGAAAGAAAGAAAGAGAGAGAGAGAGAGAGAAATCCCTCTCACTCACATCGCAATCTCTGCATCCTCATCTTAGAAAAAAACTTATCTGGCAGAAACTTGTGTGCCATTGTTAAAATGAACCAGATTAGGGAGCGGAGAAGCGCAAAAAGGAGCCAGCATTTGTTTTGTTTGGGGGTGGGTGAGTGGGACCGGAGGGGCTACAACCAAGGGGAGGGAGACTCACCCGTTATCCCCACCAAAGACGTAGATGGCATCTCGATAAGCCACCACGGTGTGTTTGCTACGGCTAGAAAGAAAAAAGAAGAGAACCTTGGTTTACATCCCTTCCCTAAATCCGCCTTCCGGTCCGGCATTTCGTCGGTGGCTCCCACGCCCTGTTCAGCCCAACACCGAGACGAGACCCCCGCGGACCCCAGAGACGCCTCACCGAGCCCCGACGAATTCATCGCAGGGCGGGAGGCGGCGCCACCGGTGCACCGTCTCGAAAGGCCCGAAATTCAGAGTCAGGTATTCGACGCTGTCGGAGCAGCTATGATCAAAATCTACGCTGGGTGCCACCTTAGACCGGCCGCCCGAGTTAGCCACAGCCGCCATGGCCCGGCTTTTGCTGCCGAGAAGGAAATCCGCAAGAGGACATCGATCAAGACCGAACGCCAACTACAATTCCCGACATCCCACGGCCCCGCCGAGACCGTTTCTTATTCGGAAACGGAACTACAATTCCCAGCATGCCATATGCTTCCTGCAGCAGCAATTTCAAGGATGATTTGAGTTTGTATTTTAATGATGCATGGTTCTGGTCGTTGAGTCGCATACACCCTTAGAAGTACGTGTTTCAATTATGCTGTAACGAGGCAATGGTAGCCAAAAATTCAAGGCAAAAAACCCCAAACAAGCTTGTGAACTAAATATTAAAATTATGATTCAGGCAGCCCAGGATGAACGTAGTAGCGTAATCATCAGTCATTCCACTGTGAATTAAGACAACATTTTGTTAAACAGGCGGGGTGAAAAATCATTAAAAAGTTCACTTTTCCAACTTTTTTGAAAAGACGTCAAAGACCATGTCGAATGTGAAAAAACATCAAACTTAGTTAAGCAACTATGTTTGCCTTTTCAAATGAAGGCAATGAAAGCATCAGTTGAACGGAATTTAATCAAAGGGAGTGATCAAAAGATAATTTGTCTATTAGTCTTGATCTATCTCTCCCTTGTTAACAGGACACAAAATTAAGTGCCTACTATTTTTCACGTAAAAAGTATGGCGAATGTATTCAGCATGGACATGCATTTAAGTGTATTATTTGTGTAACTTTTATCAAGAAAGCAAGAAGTGTTGATAATGCTCAAAAAATTACATATTCAAGAATTTTATATTTTCTATCAATAAGCTATATATGCCTAATAACATTTCTTCCCAGGAATGGTATAACATGTTTTCCCATCTAACACTCGCAAGGTAAAACTGTTATAGGATATAGTAAAAATGATAAAAACCAAGTTGATACTAGACATTTCTATCAATATTACGCTGTTGCTTATATACTTAACATATATTTTTACTATAGCTATCAAATCTTATTTCAAGTATACATTTTGTATATCCTTTCATTTTATATGAAGATTTTGTACACAACTATTCTTAATAAGTCAATTTATTTAAACATAAATGAACAGGTATGATCTATGCATATAGAATAAAGGGCAATGTTTGTACATTTATAGTATTTATTTTATGTCATACGACAAAATATAAATAACAATAAATCATTCTAAAATTACTTTTGATTTTATGAAATATTTTCTCTATGTATATGAAATCAAGAATATCCTTTAAACAATAGTTTATTAATTTTAAAAAGAGGGAAGCTGTTGCATTTTCTTGATTAAAGTTTGACGTAGTTATTCAAGTAGCTAGTATTTATTATAGCAGTAATAATGAGGTAGTCTTATGTCCATCTTAGTAAGCAAAAGTAAACTTAATAAATAAAAGTAATTTTTGTATTAGTAAGGTTAAATGATAAATATGAAGCTTTTTCTGGTACCCTAAAGTAATTGTTTTAATGTAATAATATATAGGTATTTTTATTCATTTCAGATCCAAGATGAAGTTATTTTTGCTATTTATTTAAAAGTTGTTATTTCTGAATATCTTTCTGAAATCCTGAAAGTTAAGAAATAACAGGGCAGACGATTTTAAATGGAAAAGATTTTATACGGTAACACTCAGACTTTTGCATTACAAATTCCCAAGCTGTCCACTTTGAGAGGAAAAAAGCTTTTAAGGTATCTACTTTATTTACTTGCCCAAATATTTTGCTGAGAATAGAAACAAAAAATTAATATCAGTAAGTTGTGTCATAGTTTTTTTGGAAATGTCCTATAAAAATAGTGTCAGCACATTAGATAAATTATTATATTCCAAATTCAGTTTCAAGTTAAAAGGGATTTTTAAATTATCATCATCATTATAACTAACATTTCTAATCAACTAAATGAATTCTAATTCCAGTGATAACGCACAAGAATTCTCTTTCAGTGTCCACATAAAAATATATTAGTAATTTAATTATATTAAATATCCTAAAGCAGAAATCATTAAAGACACTTTCTTAGGTCTAAATTTGTGATATACTAAACTTTAGATTCCAATACATTTACTTCATTCATAGGAGGGAAATACAGTTACCTTCATAAATACTATCTTTCTCAAGGAAGTTAGGGATACACTATGTGTCTAACTGCTTATCTTTTAACTGTCCTGGCTTTTTGATAAGCCAGAAATAGTCATGTAACAGGCATTTCACAGAAATAAAATTCTTATAGTATTACGCTTCAAACAGTTTGAAATCAACACATATTGATGTAGCAGTACACATTAAGCAAAGTTGCTTTCCAAATCTATACAGAAATACAGTATTCTAAGTGGTAATTAAAAGCAAAGGGTACCATTTTCTTTTCTGAATTTTAAAAAGAACAATACCAATTTATGTTTGAATAGTTTTATTTCATTTCCCAAAAAGGGAGAAAAAGGCAAAAAGGTGTTGGGAGATGCATTGGTGTACTGATTTTTAGAGTAACCAGCAATATTAATTTTACTACCCTATAAAAAATACTTGTACTAATTTGTGAACTATGTTTAGCCAGTTGTATAATCCTGTGTGAACAAAGCAAACAGTTTTGGAGAAATGGATTCATGAAGTAAATAAACAAGTTAAATACAATCAGTTTCATATTTTAAAAGTTTGGTTTCTAAACAAAAGTCATCAGTAACCACAGGAACTGAGTTTTAATGTAGCCAAGTCTGCTCAATATAGGTGCATGATAGTTTTAGTACAGAATTATGAAATGGTAGAACCCCAAAGGTTTTCTATAAATGGAAACAATTTAGCATTTTTATTTTTGAAGTTTTAATTCAAAGTATTGGACTGGAAGCAGATTCCATTTCATTCCAAATGTCTATATAAAAAATGTCATCTGGTTAGATCAAGATAATATATCCTGCGTAACAAAAGTGTGAAGCGCTTCCAGGTTAAACAAGCAAGTGACAACAGTTCCTCATTTCATTAAACTGTGCTGTAGAAAATCAGTGAAGTGCTTTTTCAATAGAGGAAAAAAATGTTTAGCGCCAAACTGGAAAGTTTATCAGAAGAATAGTGTTCCCATTGTGCGAATTCAGTATGCAAAACTCCATGCATATTTGCCTTTTGTTGCCTTCTAAATCACGAGCAGTACTTCCAAATAAAAATTAATCATATTTGTAATATTTTGTGAGTAAAGAAAGTGTTTCCTGTTTAAGTCAAAAACATGAACTAAGCCAGAAAATGTTGCCTAGATATTATCACGATATTCTGAATTTATATGCCAATGGTCTGAAGAACTCTTCTTTCATTTTCATTGAGATGATCTGAGAACATTGTATAGCAAGGCTGCTGGGCAAACTGGCATAAGAATTCTGTAAGATAAGCCTAGGAGAAAGAGAAATACATTGTTAATATGTGAACAGAACAGAAATACATGGTTAATACTGATGGGAAAAAAAACATCATTAACCCAGGATAATGGACTTGCAGTTTTTATTAAAGTTGTCAAAGGATTTGTCCTTTGTAACTTACAAAGCAGAATTAAAATATGGATTTAACATTTGTTCACGAATGAGTACAGAATTTCTGCAAAAAAAACTTTTTTTAAATTTGGGATTAAGGCACTAATCTCAATCATCTACAGTGAATGGCAGCACATCTGCTTATTCAATACAGGTAGTCCTTAATTTACAACAATTAAGCCCAAAATATATGTTGCTATGTGAGACATTTGTTAAGTGAGTTTTGCCCCACTTTACAACTTTTCTTGCCTTGTTTAAGTGAATCACTGCAGTTGTTAAATTAGAAACCTAATTATTAAATGAATTTGGTTTCCCCATTGACTTTGCTTGTCAGAAGGTTGCAAAAGTTATCACATGACCCTGGGAAAAAACATCATAAATATAAGTCAGTTGCCAAGCATCTGAATTTTGATCATGGGGATGTTGCAATGGTTTTTAGTGTGAAAACAAGTCCTAACTCACTTTTTTCAGTGCTATTGTAACTTTAAATGGTCACTAAAGAAACTGCTGTAAATTAAGAACTACTTGTAATGCAGTGCATACAGTATTTATTCTGAATCACATCAGAATAACTATGTTCAAACTGTGTCCAGGATTAGAGTTTTAATTTCAGTCGTGTGTATGAAAACAATGAGTGGTGTAAAGAGAACAATCTCATTAGCTTTAAAATAATGTTAACTGTTGATTTATTTCCCGTTGTAATTCAAAGAAATATTATATTTCAGGACTCTTATTTCTGATTAATTTACATAGGGAATGGGAAATTCTTCTCCATGGTATTTGTTTTTGGAGGAAAGTCCAAACAAAATATTTTCTTGTTCAGGTTTTTTTTCCTGCATTCTCTTTCCAAATTATTTAGCAGAACATTGCTATGATGTCCTAATTGGTTTTTTTTTAGAAATGTAAAAATGTTTCCAATGTTCTCTGTTTTTAATCTCTTTGCTCCTTCATTGTGTATATTTTCTTCTTCAGTACAGATAGTACTCATTTAAGTTATGACAGACCCCCTTAAAAGGTATTTATGACCCAGTTCCAAAGTTCTGACAGCCACACACACACTCTAGTCATTTGATCACATTTTGGGTGCCTGGCAACTGGCTCACTTTTATGGCTATGCACAGCAGCCCAAAGTCACATGATTGCAATTTTTGATGTTTTTTGCCAGTTTCCAGCAAAAATGATCCATTGGAAAAAATGGATTTGTTTAATGATCATGGCATTTACTTAATGACCACCACAAAAATATTACAAAATTGGGTGATCTGCGTCTACAACAGCCATGATTTACAACTGTAATTCCAGACTAACTTATAGTCATAATTATGGTTGTAAACTGGGAACTACCTATATGCTATTTCAATATTTTATTCATTTCTTAAAATTCAACACAATAGAATACACTAACTTCCATTTGGAAAGCTTTTGATTCTAATAAGTGTAAATGTTCTTATCTGCAACAGGTCCAATATTAAGTTTTCTTGTATGCCACCTTTATTGTGTTTACAAATACCTCAACGTGGTGCATATATCCAATACACTTTCCCCCTCTTGTCTTCCCCCCCAACAATCAACCTTGTGAGGTGAATTGGGCTGAGAGAAACTGGCTGGCCCAAATTCACCCAGCTGGCTTTCATGATTAATGTGGGATGTGAACTTATAATCTCCTACTTTTTATCCTGGAGCTTTACCCACTAGACCAAACTGGCTCTGAAACGATGTGAAATTATTAAGATACTTGCCAGAATTAACAAAGAAGCAAACAATGGAATGAAAGAGACTATAGAGAAGGAAAAGGTAGAAGATTATCTGAGGTTTCCCATGCCTAAGATGGGGAGAGAGTCTCTAAACTTCTCAATTCTAAAGAAATCAAAGAAACTCAACTGAATTATCCTCATGATTATTTAAATTCTCTTCTAACTAAATTTCTATTTCTCATTAGCTCAAAGATAAATATTTACATATGATTTTTTAAATTGTATTATACATGGCTACATCTTTCTATTTTGCAAATTAACCTCTTCAAACTATTTGATTCTTGTTTAACTCCCTTATCTAAGAATAACAGATAAATAACAGGGGCCTTGCAATTCCTGATTTTAAGCAATAATGAGGCCTAAAGAGTACAGACTCGCTACATTCAGAATAACACTTTTTCTTGGCTTAGTCACCACAATCATCAGAATGGGCTTTCCAATTGGTTTTTGCTACAAGATTTAAACTGCTTTGCTTTTAAAGAAAAATTGAGCAATGTGTTCTGTCCTGTCTCTTGCGGTTACTGTATGTATTGTGAGATATCATTAGATTCACTAACGATACTGCTCCTTATCATGGTGTTGCTTTAAAAAAAAACCATTTGTGATACCATTTCAAAAACATATATGATAAATAATATATAATAATGGTGAAGTTTCAAAGTACAAATGAATACACAACCAAGTTAGATTGCAAGATACACCACCTGTAAATCTATCTGATACAGAGGATCCTTCAATGCATCTGGATCATCCTCATCCTCATCTTCATAATAATCTTCGTCTGCCAAAAAATAAAGTTGATGCACACTTAAAGAATTGAAGTCTCAAACTTCTTATACTTTCTTTGCATTACAATAAACTGCTGTTTTCTTTTTAGAGTCAGACATTGAATAAATTAGTAAAAACAGACCAGACCAGAATTACTACCATAATAATCATATTTCCAAACTATACAATGAATATATTTGGATTCTGTTTCTTCTATTTATTTAACCATCTATTATTTAACAACAACAATATATATTTAAATCTGGCATAAACATGACCACCATTTCTATGATATCATAGCAAAAAATTTATTTCCATTCCAAAAACAGTACAACAGTAAGAGCAGACAATTTTCATGTTTGCAAACTCTTTTCTCCAATCCAATTTTCAATCTACTTCTAAAGCTTATTTCTCAGAAATGGTAGATAAAATAAGAAACAAACAATTCAGTGTTTTTACTTTTAATACAAAAACTGAATTCCTATCTAAAGGACTCAAATACGTTTAACAATAATCGTAGCCAAACCTGCAGCTTAACATGCTAAATAGAATTGTTTTTTGCAAGCAGAACCACTGAATCAATCATGAAAGTCTTTATTTGTCCAGATATGCTTCACTTACTATTTATCTTTTAAACATATGCTTTTTTTGATTTCAAAGAATCTATGTTTATATAGGTACTGTAGGAGAGTTGCTCAATTTGTGTGTTTCTTCGAACTGATTTAGAAATGGAACTAATGTGTCTAGTTACCCATACTGAAATTATTTTATTGAAATATAGAATAAACAAATCCTAACAGTTTATCATATACATTATTGTTGCTTTAATTAAAGAAAAAATTAATAAGGTTTTTATGCTTTTCAAATTTAAAACTGCTTTGCTTACCATATTTATTGGTGGCAAGAATATCTGACAATAGCTGGCCTGTTAACCCTTCATTCTCTTCTTCCTCCTCATCTTCTTGATCTTCCCACATATCATTGGACTCCTCTGTTAATTGAAATAAGAAATTTAACTAGTAGAACAGATTTATTTAATTTTATTGACTGTCATTTGTCTCGGAAACAAATGTTAACATTTTTGTCCCCAAGTACATTTTACTGAAGCATTGTAATAATCTGTTATACAGCTGAAAATTGATTTCTTTACTGTAAACATTTGAGGTTATTAACTCAGTAAATTGACATAGAACATAAGGCAAACTTTTTAAAAGAGTCTGTAAAAGGAAGAGTTCACATTATGAACACATGAATACTAATCCAAATGCCCAATACTGGGTTTTTTTTTGGCAACTTTGCTTACATGCTGTTGGTATTCATGCAATGCTGTGAACATTGTTTACATTATGTACTACAGCGGCATGTCACATATTTATTTATTTTATTACATTTATATTATAATTTTTTTTTCTCCCACAACCACCATAACTAGCTCTTTTTCTCTTGTAATCACCATAACTCATAACCACTAGTCTTGAAAATTATCAGTATAACAGTGATTAATCCAAAGACATTGCTGAGTAATATTTGGACCTCAGTACTTCCAAACCCATATTCTATGCAAGTTGGATCAGAAGATATCTAGCAACATAGTACCTTGGCTCCATTCTGCAGCAGTCTGTCGAGAAGCATTTGCTTCTATTGCATTAGAAAGCTCATTTATTATCAGCTTTAAGATTTTAACTAACAAAGGAATGTTGGTCCAGCGCTCAGGATCTAAAATATATAAAAAAATATGGATTTTTTTAAAAAATTAAGAACGCTGAGAAACCACAGTGCAACACCAGTTGGAGAAGTGCTTCGTGTTTTATTAGTCTCCACAGTATGTTTCTGAAGTACATATTTTATAAAAGGCCAGCAGTAGTTTAACTTGTCTTGGCGCATACTCACTCACTCACACATGCATGAATGCACATGGGCACACACACACACACACACAATAGAATCAGAGAACCTATTATTCTAGGACTGACAATAATTGCCTAGGTAGTCCTCATTTAGTAATCACAAGCAGACTGGCAACTATGTTGTTAACTGAAGTGGTCACTAAGAGAAACTGACTGTTCTTACAAAGTTACTTCAGCTTTCCTTTGTTTTACATATCTGCAAAGGTTGTAAATGCAAGGATTGATCATGAAATTAATTTTTCATCATTGAGATAACTGTAAATGGTTACCATATTAGGTAGTTGCTAAATGAGGATTATGTTTATGTAGATTCTTTGTACACTCATTGTTATATGTTATTAAAAATTAATATTTATTGTGTCTGAACAAACATTACTCTTTAACCATCTGTCTCTAAGTTAACCTTTTACAGGCTACATATTTCTGGACAAAGCAGGGCATATATTTTTTTTAAATGATAATAAATATTTTGTATAGGATATTTAGTACATAAAGTTTTATTGGTTCAGAAGAATAGTCAGTTACACACATGGCAAAATATTTTCTTTGCAGTCAAAAAGTTACATTGCTTTTCATGAAAATTTGGACATGTGTCCTAAACCTATTTTTAAATGTTCAGAATCAATTATTCTTATAAAATGTAAAATTCATTATTAGCTTTTATTAAATATAAAATATTTGTTTATTGGTTAAGTGCAGTTGGTATGCAAATTTTAAAGACAGAATGGAATACTAACAAAAGATCTCAATTTTCACTGAAGACTGTCTTTTCTTAAAAGAGCCGTGGTGGTGCAGTGGTTAGAATGTAGTACTGCAGGCTACTTCTGTTGCCTGACTGCAATTTGGCAGTTCGAATCTCAGACTTAAGGTTGACTCAACCTTCCATCCTGCCGAGGTCGGTAAAATGAGGACCCAGATTGTTGGGGGCAATAGGCTGACTCTGTAAACCACTTAGAGAGGGCTGTAAAGCACTATGAAGTGGTAAACAAGTGCTTTCGATATCCAAAATTTCAACAGATGAATTTATCAACAAAAATTAATTTTGGTTCCAGTTACAAAGTAGACCTGATATTGTTTAATAAATGTAACATAGGATTAAAATTACTTTTAAGGATACATCCTGTTGATTCAGATACAAATACTCACTTTTGGCTGCTTTTGATCGTGTACGTATGCCTTCTTCCATATTAAATATTTCTTCCCCTTTTACCCTGATATCTTGGAGGCGCTTGTCATCTGTATTGATACCATACTGGAGTAACTTACATAGAGCTACAGAACTGAAATTTTTAAAAATAATATATTTCATTTCATTTCATTCTACCTACAAGACATATATGTAAAAAGCATAAGCAAAGATTCGCAACATTTTATTTCATTTGGATGTGTAACTAAATATTTAACAGAACCTATGTCATGAATCTCTATATAATTATTTTAATAATCGAATTTTAAAAACAGAAAAATTAGACAAAACGTTAAGATATTTTTCTATATTACTGTATGTGTGATGTTCTCTCGGTATCTTCTGGCTTTTCTCTCTTAATATGCTTTTCCATAACCCTGAGTATTTCTTCCTTTCCACCCAATTTCAGATCCTTATTACCAAGTTTACTAGCCAATATAAGACAACACATCTATTCTTTTTGAATGGGTGTGGAGGATGTTAACAAAATCCAGCCCCCTACAATTGCTGATGGGTATATTCCCACTCCTTTATATAAGAGATGTTTGTGTTCTAAACAAGGAAGGCACAAACCCTTGTACAGTATATAAAGGTCTGCATGTTACGCATAAGGTCAATTAGTCCTAAACAATTCATTATAATAAAATTAAGATAAAATGCATTGCTTCTTACATTCTTTAAAAAACAAGTAAATACTTCTTCCAGTCTATAGAAATATACACTGCAATAATAGGAAACCTTACCTGACCTTCCCTTCATACTGCCCATAGAACAAATGTTGTCGACTCATCCACTCTGACATTACAAATTCCAAAGCAGGTTTGCCTGTTGGTCCAGGTAAACTACAAAGAAATTCTAGTAATGGTTCCAGCTGAGAATGAACTAGATGAGCAAATACCATGATCAAAGACTGCAAAGGGAATTAAAAGAATGGCTTCAATTTCTAAAAAACAATCTCATGAATAAAATACTGATATCAATATCAATTATATATATAATGTTTGCAAACAATTATTCTGATAATTATCATTAAATATTCCAATAATTAGAGTTTTCATCTACTTTACAGCCTCCATACCTGCATTACAGTGAGTGTTTCTGCTTGCTGCATTTTACTAAGAATTGCTCTGAGAATCTGATCCAGATTTTCTCCCAATTCACTCCCAACTTTGGAAATCAATGTAGAAACTAGCCTGCCTACGAAGGCAGCTGTGAATTCTGAGGTGCGTGGATCCAGAAGTTGACTCACCACCTGCATCACATACCAAAGTCCATTGTGGCCTTGTTCATCATGCCACTGTGCAATTTGTTCCAGAGCAACTGAGATGTACGCACGTAAACACTCGCCACCATTCTGAATAAACAATAATAATAAAACACAAATTCTTTCATTCTAGAAAAAATTCACACATTACAACCAAACACCTTCTTACCACATAGGATGAAATAGTAACTGGTGATCAAAGAAAAAACAAAACACAAGAAATCTTTTCAGATGACCTTACTCTGCTTCACTTTTTCACAAAACTCCTAGGTACTAAGTCTGAAAGAAATAAAATAAACTATATTTGGTACACTTCTTGGAAAATTACAATGTTTAGACTCCTAATCTAAACATCCAGAGGATGAAATTGACCCATATGATGATCCAAACAGGTGAATCAAAGCTTAAAAAATGTTATTCGTTTTTTCATGCATGAATGCTTAACGTTATTCATATGCATTAGTTAAATTTAAGTGCTGGCATGGTAGAAACAAAGAAATAAAGCCACAATGCTTGTTGCATTTAAACAAGTCTATTTTACCAACTTGCTTGAACAAGTCTTATTTCTCTCCTGAAAGTAAGGTTAGTGAAGCTTGTTCAAAGTATATCAATTATCTGAAATTAAATAGCCTATCTCTAAATAGCTAAATAGCTAACTAAATAGTATTTATCAGCCATATATCAACCTTTAATTTTCTGCTTTCTGTATTATCTACTTAGGCAGATACTGTAGCAAACCAATTACCAAAAAAGGGAGAGCAAAATAGGTAAATTTTGGTAATGTTTCTAAGTGTTGTAAGAGTGAGAAATAATGAAAACTACATCACAGAGGTGAAATTCAGCTGGTTTGCACCGGTTCTATTGAACCAGTTATTAGAAGAAATCTCCTTTTGTTTTTTTCCCACTTTGCAGGGTTAATCCTGTAAAGATTACAGGGTTAATCCTGTAAATAAAGCAGTTGTTTCTAGCCTAATCTTTATTGCCTTGCTCACAGAAACTGCCTCT
>JAEANM010008851.1:0-16723 GCA_017656035.1 Myanophis thanlyinensis
TTATTTATTTATTTAAACTTTTATACCGCCTCTCTCCCGAAGGACTCGAGGCGGTGTACAGCCATCTAAAAAACACAGCAATAGACAACAATTTAAAAGAAAATTAAACATTAAATTAAATTAAATTGGGTGGCTGATATCAAAATTAAGGTTTAAAACCTAATATAAAATTTAAAAAAATTAAAATTTAAAACCAATTTTAAACCCCCCAACTAATTAGTACTAGGCCAGACCGGCCTGTTGGAACAGATAGGTTTTTAACGCGTGCCGGAAAGTCCGTAGACATCCCACCGCTGACTCCCACCCGAGTCCCTAGGGAGAGGGGGTGGTATATAAATCAAATAAATCAAATAAATAAATAAACTGCTGCCACCAATTTGTCACTGGTTCTTTTATTTATTGATCAAATTTATTTGCTGCTCATCCTATGGTTCAAAGTGACTTCGAGAGGCTTACAAGAAAATGTGAAACACGAACATTCAATAATGTTGTCATGCTTGTCCTAACTTGGACATTCAGGAAAGAAAGACTCTCGACTCCGTTTGTAATGAAAAGTATACTTTTACTAAAGCTAAATAGTTACAGTGTAAGCAAAGCCAGATCTGATGATTCCTGCGTAAACGCTGTGTTTTTTTTGCATTCACTCAGGTTCTTTTCCTCTTGTCATCCTACTACTGTCCAATGAGATTCAAACTTGCATTTTGGCAACAGTTCTAAAGTTTGGCGCCTCTTTGGTGGGTGTTTGTATTCTGTTCCCAGGCCTGAGTCCTTGCATTGTTCAAGCATTGTCTCCGGTTGGTACTTCTGGTTCCTGTTATTTCCCCATATGTCCCCATTGAACTTACACCCACCTTGGATGATGGTATTGTTCACTCTTCGGATGCCGTTGTTGCTCCAATTGACAAGTGACGGTATTGGGTTGGGCAGCAGATGTTTTCCACTTATGGAGGAACCATCACTCAGCATGTTCTGGAAGGAGACCATTGATGCAGGCTGAGCTCACCGGATTGAAGGGCGGCCTTCAAAACTCAAGAGGTCAGCTCCCATTTTTGATTCTGGAACACATTGCCAAGTCTAATAAGGTGGATCTCCATAAAGTTGGAGGGTCAGGATCATGGTCAGGAACTGATAGTGCTAGAGATGCTGGGAGGACAAAGGTAGTGGAGCAAGAGGATCCCAAGATAAGGGGTCAAAGATGGAGCCATTTGATGAATTGTAGACATATCTATGTGGCCATCAGTGAACAATGTAGGAAACAGGGAGCCAGTAGTGTATAAATCTCTTTCAGAATCCTTGTCATGATGGCGTCGTAGGGCCTGGTCATCATCAGGTCATTTTCAGATCAGGTGCTTTGGTGGGAGAGTGGCTACATGGCTGGAATGGAAGATACCATGAGACGGACCATCTACACCACACTAACATTCCATCTTTACTGCTGAGGGCTTATCCTGGAATCCAGAGGGACTTTTCCTCTTCTGTTAATGTAACCAGGAGATAACCCCCACCCCCCTGTATGATGGATGGCATAGCATGGTGGTGGGCTGGATCTTAGCTTGGGCGCGACAGGATGCAACGACTCCTCTCATGTCTTCTCCAGAGGTCCCCATGGGGAGGCACCCTGACTTGATCCCCCTTAAGAGAGTCATAGTGACTCCTGCCAAGTAGCCTAGCTCTAGCTTGTGTTGAGGGGAAGGTGTGTCCTGCCCCAGGGGAAACTCTTTCAAGCAGTTGGTTGGCCATGAAAGATGGTTAACAAAAGGTTTAGGAATTTCTTGACAGTGAGAACAATCAGTTAATGGAACGGCTTTCCTCCTGGAGTTGTGGGGGAGGGGTGTCCATCACTGGAGTCTTTAAAAAAAAGACTGGAGAACCATTTGACTTGAATGGTATAAGGCCTCCTGTCTCAAGTTGGACTAGAAGACCTCCAAGATCCCCTCCAGCCTTATGAGTCTATGATTCTAAGACCCAGCTAGTAATTTGCTTTCTCCTCTGAAGCTGAGATGTTTAAGATTTCAAGCATGCATTGAGATGCAGGATGGGAAATGCTCCATATGGTTGGCCTAGCAGGGTTGGGGGGCCTGGATCTTAGCTCAACCACGAGGGGTACAAAGACTCCCGTTGTGCCTTCTCCAGCACTCACCCCAAAGAGGCACCCAGGCCAGGTGACTCGAACCCCTTAAGAGAGTCATAGTTACTCCATCCAAGTAGCCTAACTCCGCTTGAGGTGAGGGATGGTGTGGCATGCCCCAGAGGGAATAAACTCTCTTTAGCAGGGGTCTGCTGTCCGAGCTTGCTGTTTAGCTCCCGGATGTTTCATTACCAAACTAGGTAATAGCGGGATATTGGGGTGAAGTGTCTTGTTCATTGATATAGGTCCTGGTTGGTCTCGTCACTGGTTGAATCACAAGGCTGATTGAATCAAAGACTGGTCGGATGATGAGAAGGATTCTGGACTTGGGACTTTGTGACTTCTGGTTGCTGTGAGGTTGTGGAATTCAACCAGTGAAGGGGATGGTCGGTTGTATCATCTGTTGGTGACTCATTCAGATGGTCCTTTCCGTTTTGGTTCATACACTGGTTCTTGGTCAATGTGTTTGTTGATGGACCCGTTGGTAGAAGGCCGGGCTTTGATAAACTCTCGTGCCTGATGGGTTTGGGGGTGACTTTGTCCCAGTCCAACCAGTATTGTTTCTTGTTGGTGTGACTGTGATCGGGGACTTTGGCTCAGGCCATTTGACAGCCAGCTGGTGTTCGTGGATTCTGGTTTTTAATGGTTGTCCTGTCTGCCTGACGGAGAACCAGGAGTAGCCAGGGTTTTACTGGGAATAAAGCAGCTTTTTCAATGAAGACTTATAGGAATTCCCTGACAGTGACAATACTTAGTGAAGGGAATAGCTTTCGTCCTGGAGTTGTGGGTGCTCCATCACTGGACAACAATTTGACCCAGATGGTATTCCATCTCAAGCAGGGGGATGGACTAAAAGACCTCTAAAGTCCCACCCAGCCTTGTGATTCTATGAGTCTAGTAACATCTAGTAATCTTTGTTCTTTGCTCTTCTGCAGCTCAGGCGTTTAAGATTCCCAGCCTGCTTTTATGATCCAAGCCAGGAAGTGCTCCAGGATTAATGTGGAGAATTTTCTGGATGTTTCCACCCTTCTCCCACTTTCTTGTATTTAAAGTCTTAACTGGGTGTCCTTTTTCATGGCAAAATTCAGGAGCCATGCCTAAATTTGGGGGGACTTGGAGGTCACCTTGCCAAGCTGTTTTGGCTGCCCCATTGGAGCAACATTTACACTACAGTTTTGTATGTTAGATTCCCAAAAATGAGAATCTGCACCACCAATTTTTAGCACTGAGTGTGGGGGGGGGTGTTTTCTGGGGTCCGGAAGTTGGAACTGGGAGCCTGTTTCCCCCTTTGTGAGTCTTTCAATGTTAGATTGGGCATATATCAATGCAAGCTATAGAAAAATTAAGCAACCCTCAGTGGTTTAGTTTAAGTATTGAGAGAACGTTGTCACAGCATAGCAGGGTTGTGTTAGCAATGAGGGAATATTGCTTTTTTTAAATAAATGTTTATTCTTTTTATTTATTCATTAAACTTATATGCTGCTCCCCCTCACCAAAGATTGACTCTTAAGTGGCTTACGATCAACAAACAGCAATATAAAACATTAAAATAACAAACTGTTTTATATTTAATTACAATCATAGCATAAAATACAAAGCAAAATTAAAAACAATGTTGGGCTTAGGGAAAGAAGGCAAAGAAGGCGAAAAGGGTACAAGATATTAAAAAGAAAATGAAACAGTGACTTTCAATGTTTCTTGGCGCTGTAGAATGCAAAATACAGTTAGCTTTTTGCTTTACGTATTTAGTGAGCTCACCATTTCCATGACAAATGAATCTAATTCCATTTATGGGGGAACCATCGCTGGGTAAATTCTGGGAGGGAGGTCCACCTCTTGAGGCAAGCTGAGCTCACCGGTTTGAAGAGCAGCCTTCAAAGCTCAAGGTGTCAGCTCCCATATTTGGTTCTTCAAGAGGTCTCATGGAGAAGTCTCAAAGGATGGATCTCCATAAAACTGCAGGGTCAGCAACAAGATCATGGTCAGGAACTGATGGTGCTGGAGGTAGTGGGTAGATGGAAGAAGATGGTGGTGATGGAGAAGGAGGCTCCAAGGGTTGAAGATGGACCCATTTAATGAAATGCAAGACGGGTCTAGTGGCCAGGGGCGAACAATATGGAAAGCAGGGAGCCAGCGGTATATAAATCTCCTTCAGGATCATCATGGTCATCCCGGCATTACCCGGCCTTGTTTTCCTGCTGTAGCGTGTCAGCTGCTTAGGTGGAAGAACAGCTACACAGTCAGAGTTGAGTTCTGAACGTGTCAGAATGTTTGCAGTGTTGTCATAGTTTTTGCAGCGTGACTACTTTTATGAGGCAACTCAGGAGCAACAACACAGCACACAAGAGACTTAGACATAACACAGTGGTTTATATACAGAATATATACAATATACTTGTAGGCAAATACCTTAATACTTCATGGAGAACTCCGCTCCCTAAACCCATCACAATGAAACAAGCAGCAAGGCACACCCTCTAATGGCTTTCTTGTATAACCACCTCTTAAAGGGGAGTTTTCTGGAGACGCCTTCTTAAAGGGAAAATACCAACTGCTGATTCATCCTCTTACATCAGCCTCTGTTACATTCTTGTATCAGCCTCTGTTGCAGCCTCTCTTTCTAACTGTTCAGCCCTTAAATCCATTATCTTGACAGTTGGTAGATCCTGTGCATACTGAAGCTCCACTGCGATGGAAACTAGAGCCAGACAGAACGCAGGAACCGGGACATGTCTGCCACTAGTCATTCCATCTTTACTGCTGGGGGTCTTGGCATCCAGAAGGACCAAGATGCTTTTCTCTTTTGTTAATCTAACCAGCAGTTGACCCCACCCCACCCCTGCAAGATGGTTGGCCTGGCAAGATGGAGGGAGCATTTTTTTCCCACAACCTCCTCTAAAAAGAAAGTGGGTGGAAATTGTCCAGATTACTTGGGTTGAGTGATGGTCTGTGAGAAAGGAGCACAGCATGTGTTTTAGGAGCAGTAAGACCACCTTCAAGGAAGAGCCCAGAATTCAGGAGGGCCCAGAATTATGACTTTATCAGGCTTTTTAAACCATTTGCAGGATTATTATCGTTTCATTAATTGGTCATACGCTACTTTCTGGTTTTAATTACTGCCGCACACCATCAGATATAGTACATTGCATCCCATAATATCCTTAGCAAGCTCTCTAAATTGGTCTTTTTGATCTTTAGGGCTTGTGCTATTAGCAGGCAAAAAGATCAGGCGTCACCTTGCTCAGTTCTTCTAACAAATCTTGGTCCAACTCACTGGGGAGAAGATGAAGTATTTTTGGTCATCTGTTCCAAGAAATCTTACATTTTTTGGCTCACAGTTTGCATGTTACTTTCGTTTTTGTTAGAATTAGCATTAGGAGGCACGGGGAATGGGAATGCAAAAGACCCTCCTATTTTGGTGATTCTCCAAAAACCAGGAAAGTCCATTTGTATTTTGAGAAGCACCCTTGGATCTCTTTCATGTGGTTATTTTGAGGTGACCTATGGCCAGACATAGAAGAGGGGGTCTGTTATCAGTTGAGAAGTTTTGTCTCTTTGGACGTGAAACTGAATGGGTCCCAGGACCCATGGGAAAAGTGACCTCATCAAGACAAAGTCTCTACTGTCACTTGGGAAGATGGCATTAGTCATGGCATTGGAGATCATCAAACGGTCACTTCCCACTTTCCATTTGACAAATAATGGTTGCGTTTATGGAGCCAATGGAGATGGTTTGATTTGTTGCTACTTTGCCAATTGCTGCATCTGTTGCTGAAACAATGGGTTGTTGTTTACCTGTTGGGATTGTGGGTGGTTGTGGCTTGTAGCTGAAGACCATGTAGGCCTTCACAGAAAGCAGGGAATGGGTTGCTATTGCTGGATGAAACCTGGTCTTGAGCTAAAAACCTTTCTCCTGTTAACTGTGATTGGTGGCTGTTGGAAAACTGCATCATATGACATTTGTAGTGTTGGTTCAGCCAGGTGCTGCTTGAAGAATGGACTATAGCATATCTTGGAACAGATGTAGGAGATGGACCTAAAGGTGGAAGTCCAATTCTGTTGGATAGGGTAGAACTCATGCTGGAATCCAAGACATCTGGGGGATTGAATCACTGCTGGTGGCTTGCTGTTGATGTTGCTGAATGAAACCTGGTCTCGAGCAAGAGACCTCTCCTCTTGTGAACTCTGGGGGATGGCTGTTGGAAGACTGCGTCATATGACATTCATGGCATTGTATATTGGTCAGGTGCTGCTTGAGGATGGGACTGGGAAGCATCTGTTGCGGTAAACAGAGGAGATGGACTTGCAAGTGGAAGTCCATCTCTATTGGATGTGATGGAACTCATGTTGGAAACAAGGACATTTGGGGGAATTGAATGGCTGGTGGTGAGATCAAGGTTCTTGTGTTGGTAAATAGGTGAAAGACTCGTGCAGTTTGGGGCTTGGAGATTGCAGATTAAGGTTCAGTTGCTGATTATGTGTTTCAGTTACTGAGCACGCCAAGTGTTCCCAGGCATGGGGATGGCTTAAGCCCAATATCTGTAAGTTCTGGCAGAAGAAACAGGGGAGTGCTTATCCCTTCCATGACCTGGATTGTTGAGTTTTTCCAATGTTAATCTCCCTTCTTCTCCAGTTGCCTCTCTCCTTTTGATCCCTGGCCTTTGGGTCCAGAGCTACAGTATCTGAGACACTGAACCATGAGAAGAATGCTGCAAAAATCAGCAGGATGTGCCTTTATCTCGTGGCTCTGCACCCTTCAATGTATGGCAGAAGAAACGGACGAGACAACAGTCTTGTTTTGAGACGGAATTGAGTGGCTCGCTCTAGTTGACTGGGTCATTTGTGCCCCCAAGTCATCTGTTCCAAAACCAAATCTAACACTTGCATTGCATCCAGAAGAAAAGTCTTTGTTGAGTAGTCCATGATCCAAGGGGGTGAGGCCCATGGAGAAAGCTTGGAATTATTGCTCATGGCTGTTGATGTGTGGGCTGTTTCATTTTTTTTAGTTCTTTTATTGGTATTTACATAATAATAAACATTTTAACCGTACTGTGTCATACATCTGATGCAACTATTTACATTCATTTCTATACATTATATATATTTTTTTGATCTAACCATATGTACAGTTTATTCCAAACCACATAATATCCTTCTTCAACCTTCCCTTTCATCCTCAGCGTTAGCTTGTCCATTTCGGCGCAGTCTAAGATTTTGTCTATAAGCATCTCGGTAGTTGGTCTACTTTCCAGCTTTCAACATTGTGCGTACACAATTCTTGCAGCTGTTACTATGTCTATAATGATGCATTGGAGATTTTTTCTAATTTTTGAGTCAAACATTTCTAATAAAAATATTTCTCGTCTAGATTCAGTTTGTTCGTCCATTATTCCATGTATCCATCATGTATCCCAATAACTTTTGGCTTTTGGACATTGCCACCACAATGATTGACTCTCCTAATTCCATAGTCATTGCCATCATCTTCTTGTAAACTATTTCCATGACCTTCTCCATCTATTCTGACCTGGCTTCTGAGCCAAGTTTCAACTGTAGTCTTTAGGTTTGTTGGATCTGTCATTGTCTTCATTTGTGAATGTGTAAAGCGTTTGTCTCTTCCCGCCAGTTGTCGGTAAAACTTTTAAACAACCTTTCTGTGAATGCCAGGGGGTTCTTGTCTTTTCTCCTGTTGGACATGCCAACTTCTGCAAACTTCTTAAGTGGGAGCCAGTGGTATATAAATCTCCTTCTTCAGAATCCTGGTCACCATGGCATCACAGGGCCTGGTCATCTTCAGGGAACCAGGTCAGGTGCTTAAATGGAAGAGTGGCTACTCTGGTCACGCTTGCACTGTTGGTGTTAATTCCTCACAGAGTAAGAAGAACGGAAGGCTTTTTCGAGGCCAAAACACTGGCAATCTCATCTGTATAGTGTACTTCGTTAATACTGTATTTCTTCTTGTAGTACTCAGGAGGCTGGATCTTTCCCATCCAAACAGCATAGCTCTCTGGAAGCCTCGGGATGAAGAGGATGGTATTTCCAGTGTTAATTTCATAGCTCCATAGCAGTCAGCCTCTGTTACCCCAAAAGTCCAATGGAAATAGGATTCCTGGCAGAAAATGATGCCTCTATCGGTACAGTAAAGGTTGGTCTGCTCTCCGCCTTGCATGACGACAATGGCATTTTTGGGAATGGCCTCGTTTGCTCTCAGCCGATCACAGAAACGGGTCCTATTCAAGGCAAATAGCACTGCCAAGACTCTCAGGGTTTCATTCCCCAGCCGAAATGTTGCCCGCAGGGACTCCGCCATGATGCACACAGGAGGCCTGCTCGTCAGTCATTTGGTGTTGAGTTTTGCTAACTTAAGTAGTGAGTCAGTAGTATATAAATCTTCTTCTTCAGAATCCTGGTCACCATGGCATCACAGGGCCTGGTCATCTTCAGGGAACCAGGTCAGGTGCTTAAATGGAAGAGTGGCTACACACTCGGTATTGAGTTTTGCTAACTTAAGTAGTGAGCCAGTAGTATATAAATCTCCTTCTTCAGAATCCTGGTCACCATGGCATCACGGGGCCTGGTCATCTTCAGGGAACCAGGTCAGGTGCTTAAATGGAAGAGTGGCTACACATTCGGTATTGAGTTCTGCAACGTGTTGGTGGAAGTTGTGTATCCTGAGGGTCTATTGCAATGGAAACTGGAACCAGAGAAAGGAGAGGGGAGCAGCACAGCATTGAACAAAAGAAGGACACCATGAGCAATGGCATGGGAAGCTGTTGAGAGGTCAAAGAGCAGCAAGGATGGATTCACTATTTTCATCCCATCCATGCCAGGGGAGAATCAAGAGCTTCATGAACGCTCTCTCAATCCAGATGTTCTTCTTTTAACCAGAGTCCTTTGAACCTGCAGTGCGAAGACCTTTTTCCACTACAGGAAACTGGATGAAAACTGTCCAATAGTTGGGTCAAGTGATGGCCTTTGAGAAGGGGGTGTACCACTATCTCCTTACAGCCGCTAGAAGGACCATTGCCTCCCTCAAGGAAGAGTTAGCCACCACCCATACCCAAACACACATTCCCTCCTGGGAAGGCACTGACAAGTCTAGAGAGGCGTGGATCTAATATGGAGGTGGTCTCATGGAGGTGGAGGTGGTTGAGTTGATGGTGGTTGAGAGAGCCGCCTCTGATATAGTTCACTGTCTTCATGGCCAAACTAAGCACGTGATCTTTGAACACAAAATTCGCTGATGAATAATGCAGTGAAAATGTGCAAATGGTGCATCCGGATGCAAATTGTCTATTTTTTGTCGTAACTTGGCAGCAACACCATTATGTCTGCCAACCATAGTGGCAGCACCATCAGTAGACAAGCATACAAGTTTGCTGAAATCAAAACCATGCTCATGCCGAACCTGTTCGACTTTCTCAAAAATGTCCTGGCTTCTTGTAGTGTCATGCATGGGGATCAGTTCAATCAGTTCTTCATAAATATTAAATTTACTGTCAAGGGCCCTTATGAAGTCCGCAAGCTGTGCTATTCCAGGGATGTCAACAGTCTCATCAATTGCAATAGAAAAATATTCAAATCTTGACAATGTGGCTTTCAACTGTTGTTTCAAATCATCTGACATTTCATCGATCCATTCAGCAACAGTGTTCCTGCTTAATGAAATATCTTTAAATAATTCTGCTTTCTCTGGACACACAATTTCGGCCGCTTTTACAAGGCTATTGCTTTATGAAATCTCCTTCACTGTAAGATTTCCCATTCATGGCGATCATTCAACTGAGTTCGTAGCTTGTAATAACGGAAGCAACATTCTGGGTTTTTTTGTAAAATAGGTCTGTTGCTGTGTCAAGTTCAACTTCAATCCCTTGAGTCTTGAAACACACATTGGGCCTTCGTAGGTATCGTAAGATCGATGGTTCGTTTCATAATGTCTTTTCAATTTGTACACTTTCGGCGTGCCAATGATGTTGCCACAAATTAAACAGTGTATCTTTCCATTCGCTGTTGTGCAAAAATACTACAATTCCCATTTTTCTTGAAATACTTACTGTTCTTCGTTCAGTTTCCTTTTTTTTCTTAGCTGGAGGAGCACTAGCCCCATTGCTAAGGCAATATCATGAAAAACAAAATCCAAGGCTTTATGGTCAACTGAAATGTTACAAAATAAGATAAAGCTTTTAATTTTCCAATAATAAATCTCTCTCTCTCTCTCTTCTTCTACACCCCCCCCCACCGCCGAATTGTCCTTCCTAGAGAGTTATTGGAAAGCTTACACCAATTCGCTAAAACTTCAACTCAGTTCAGCCTCAATCTATTGTTCATTTATATTTTCTATGGCGCTTATTGAAGCCAAGTAAAGCTTGGAGAACGCACGTGAGTCTGATCCAGTGATAATACTACCCAAATGAAATCTAACCGTAAATAAAAATAAATGCAGTGGACAGGATGTGGGTCAGAAATTCAGACACAAGATTGTAGACTTAATTTAACTACTTTTAAAAGTTCAAAACATTTGAACTTGTGATCAAGCCCCAGTGTGTTTCAGCTGTCTGATGACTTGCAATAATCAAAGACCAGTAACAAATAATACAGTTTGGTACACAGAGCTTGCAAACAGTGGCAAAAACTTACAGAAAATCCACGCTGGTTCTTCAGCAACTCCTCAGCACCCTGCAACCAATAACCAGCATCTACCAGGTGGTTAGTATATTGTCAACCCGTTAGTTTTTCATTCCTAACCTTTTGCAAACCATTCTGACACAGGGGATGATAGGGAAAGTAACACAGAATAAAACTTTTGCCTGATGCCAGCTTCAGCATGGCAGGAATGGGCACCACTGTTTTCAAGCAGATGAGGGCATAGGAAAAGATGATGACAGGGATGCAAACAATGGTTTGGACAAAGGAGAATCCTTGTAGCAGTAGCTGTCTCTGCACCTCCAGCACCATCCTCCCTCCTTTGCTTGATCCCTCAGACCCCCCCCCCCCCCCCGGCTCTCTCATCTGCCTCCTCAGCATCCGGGCTGTCCTCAATGCCCCCAGAGATCCTGGCCAGCCTGGTCTTGCCCATGTGCTAACCCAGCAGCAGCATCAATGTAGAGGCCGCCTTCTGAGTCGCTGCCAGAGATGACAAAATTGGAGTGGTTGGAAGGCCAGCCCTGCCACTGCTGCTCCTCCTCCTCCTCTTCTGGGTTGTACAAGGTGCAGCGCACCAGGACAGACAGCTGACCCCAGGGGTGAGGGTGGCAGCAAAGCCTGGAGGTGTCCCACTTGTCCACCGGCATGCTGCGCCGATGGAGGGGTTGCTGCTGCAGATGATGGGCTGTGAAGGGCACGCTGCCACACCGCTTGTCCAAGTATCTCAGTTTGTCACCACGGTTCAGGGTCATGGAGGGAGTCTGGAGCAGGAGAAAACCCGGGAAGGAGAAAGAGCTCACTGTGTTCCCATGACATGGGTTCATCCGGAGCAACCACCTCATTGAATTTGCAAATGGAAATGGGGAAAGGATGGTAGGGGAAATGATGCATGCTCCCCCATCTTCCCTGCAGGCTCTTTTAGCCATAGCAATAGCGCTTAGATTTACATACCACTTTATTGTGTGCTTTTACAGCCCTCTCAGAGAGAGAGAGAGAGAGAGAGAAAATGCCCTAACAGGGCCTCTCTTATAATGATAAGACTCTTAAAGTGGTAACAGTCAAATAACCCTACTGACTCATTCTTCATCGTTACATCATTAATACTGCATTACAGCAACTGATCAGCTATTAAATCATTACTCTGACAACTTCATCTCTTTATGAATTTTATTCCTTTGAAGATGTTGTTGACAGCTTCACGTTTTTCTTTAGTTGCTCCCTTTTTAATATGACAAAGGTGTCATCTGCACACTGGATCCACACTTTGTACGTGGGAATGCTATGGATTCCAGGCACTGCATTACGGTCTCAGCTATGAGCCCTGATAGCGATGGCTCCTTTATTTCCCCACATTTTTTTTTCCACATTTCCAGAGGGCTTTTTTCTCCAAGGGCTGTTAACATGGCCATGATTGCTAGTTCTGACATCTTATTTTTTATTTATTTATCTTGATTTACTATTCCTCTATTGTGGGTATCATATGATATTCCCAACATTGAGCATATAAATATCATGCTGTTATTAGCATAAGTAACAAGAAAATGTGGGGTTTTTTTCCAATATTTTATGCATAAACCCTTACCCAAAAAAAGTTTCCAGTCTAAACTGCACATTAATTTTACCCATTTCCTTTCAATATAGTTTAAGTCTGTTTCAGGATCACCAAAGATAATAAAAACTTCCTATTTCAGACTTACATTTCCAGTGGCCTTTGTCTTTCAAACACAGATGGGCTGCTGAATCTTGTCCAGAGGGTTTCGTTCTCCGATGTTGCGCCATGCATTTGTGCAGTGGCTCTTTTGTTTCTCCAATGTACAGATCCGCACGTATCTCACTGCCTTGTGCCGCCTGTATCACATTGCTCAGTTTGGGTGTTTTATCCTTGGGTGGACAAGCTTCCCCCTTAGCGTACTTTTGGGTTTAAAGTGTATATGTATATTGTGTTGGTTGAAAATCCTCCTAAACTGTTCAAATATCCCAGCAACGTATGAAACGACAATATGCTGTTTCCTTTGTTGTTCTCTTCTGTGTTTGTTATGGAGGAGCTCTTGCAGGGTCTTTTTCAGCAATTTGATGGAGCCCCAGTTGGGATAACCACAAGTTTCAAAGACTTCCTTGAAATGTTTTAGCTTTTCTTTCCATTTTGGCGGAAGACAGAACCTTCAGCCCAGTGCTGTGGGCTTCCGATCACTCCCATTTTGTGCCCCGGTGGGTGGTGAGAATCAAAATGTAGATATTGATCTGTGTGTGTGGATTTTCTGTAAATGTTGATGTTGAGACTTCTGCCTTCCTTTATCATGTACTGGGCAATCCAGGAAGCTTTCCTCAACATCTTCCCGAGGGAACTTAATGTATCTGCCCATAGAGTTGATGTGTTCGGTCAGTTTGGCCACAATGAGAGACATGGTACACCATGGCGCAGCCATATTTTGTCTGTAGAAACCTTCGTTGTATTTAAGATAGGTAGTGGTCAGGCAGAGGTCGAGCAACGCACAGTTTTGGTCTGGGCTGAGGTGGGTTGTGTCACTTAAATGTGTGCTGTTTTGTAGTAGTTGTTTCTTCACCACCGTGAGAGCTTCAGTTGTTGGAATGCCTGTGAAGATTATTCCCACATAGTAACAAACCGTCATCTCATCCAGATCCAATTTCACTTTCCAAACCTTGTTGACAAAATCTTGGGGATCATTGAGGGAATGGCGGCAATCTGGTGTTGGGAAGCAGAGTTGCTAATAAGGTGGTTAGATGTTTTGCAACGTTTTGAGTGAGAGAGTTCACTGTGTTGACCATTCATCTGAGTTGGACTTCCCTCTCTCTGGATTTTGGAGAGTCCATCTATGCATGGAGTGCCTTCCCAGGGTAAAGGCAAAAGTATTGTAGCTTCTCAGTGGCATTGTCCTTCAGTAGTTGTTGCAAGAAATGAAAGAGCCTTTTCTCATAACTGCTGGTGAGAAACCGAATAAGAGAGAGGGTCGTTTTCAGGGAAATGCACTCTACATCTACCGTCCAGCTGTTGCCCTTTCCTTGCGGTTTGGAGGGGTCTTTCAGGACCATCCTAAAGCAGTCGTTCGCTGACAGGCCATGCCTGATGGGTCCTTGCATCATTGGCCTTTGTTTTAGAAGAAATGGAAGGACCTCTCTGCATAGCCAACCTGCCATCCAACCAGAATCCCAACATCTGGAGTCCATTTTAACAGCAGCATGGGTGTTGAGAGCTTTGTTCCATGGTTACATTGAGGCCAAATATTAAATTTTGTCAGAGTCTCTTATTCCATAAGATTATTCCCCAAAATCAAATTATGACCTTGGTCTGCCTGTAGTTGCGGGCTTTGAATACCTACAGTAGACAGAATGAGTATGCAAATTGTATGCCCGTTCCATTTACTCAAATGTTGCTCCAGTAGGAAGAATGCCAGAATAAAATTGGTTGTTTTTTTTTTTAATATTATCCAGTGATTCTCTCCACGGCATCCCAATTTCATAACTTATAAAGTCAGGGCTCCGTATATTCGTGGAAAAACGAAGTGGGTTTCCCATTAGGCCACTCCATGCTTGAGCAGAAACACTTCAAAAGGTTGTTATATCTTATTTATTTTCATGTAATTATTTATAAAAAAAATTAGCTGCCCATCTTACCTTAGGGTAACTCAGGGCAGCCTATAATCATAAATCATATTTTGCAAAGTTGTACACATTAAGAAAAACAGCATACACGAACAATGGAGAGAAACCGAATAAGAGAGATGGTTGTTTTCAGGGAAATGCTCCCCACATCTACCGTCCAGCTGTTGCCCTTTCCTTGTGGCTTGGAGGGGTCTTTCAGGACCATCCTAAAGCAGTCGTTCGCTGACAGGCCGTGCCTGATGGGTCCTTGCATCATTGGCCTTTGTTTTAGAAGAAATGGAAGGACCTCTCTGTGTAGCCAACCTGCCCCCATCTTCCTTGTGTGATTTGGGCCCCTCAGGAAAGGGTAAAGAGAGAAATATGAAAAATAGAAAACCACAAAGAAAGATAAAAGGAATTACTCCCAGGTTCTTCTTCCAAGGATATAAAGAATGCTTCCTTTCCACTCATAGTTTCACTCAAAGGTTTACTCAAATGTTGCTGCAGTAGGAAGAATACTGAAATAATATATTTTTTTAACATCATCCAGTGATTTTCCACAGTCCTGGCATCCCAATTTCATAACTTAGGAAGTCTTCATGGAAATGGAAGTGGTCTTCCCATTATTTATTTATTAATCTAATTTATATACCGCCTGTTATAGCCGAAAACCCGGTCCGATTCGGTAAAGTAAAAGCCAAGAAACGGGGTCCGTTTGGATGACTGCGAGGGGTCCCGTTTATTTTAAACCGTGAGTAAAACTCACGATGCTGGATGTCAATCAATTAAGCGGCAAAGTTGCAGGGAAGCTGCGGCTTTTATATTTACCGCGGCTTCAAATTTCCTCGCTTCCCATTGGCTGGTGAGCCAGCCAATGGGAATCGTCGTCCCGACAGCCAATTAGCTGTCAGTCGTCCGTTCCGCACATGCGCAGTATACAACACCGCCCCCTCTCCCAAAGGGACTCGGGGCGGTATACAGCCATTAAAAACACATAAGATAATTTAAAAAATCAATTAAAATAATTAGATTATGGCTAATCAATTAAAATACAGTTAAAAACAAAAAAAACCATTACTTTAAAAATCAATTAGATATAGTTTAAAATTCAATTAAAATTAATTTTAACCCTCAGGTTAAAATTAGAGTCTCTTATTACATAGGTTTATTCCCAATATCAAATTGTTGCTTTACTTTGCCTGTAGTTGTGGCTTTGAATAACTGCAATAAATAGAACAAGTATAGAAATTGTATGCCAATTCCATTTACTCAAATGTTGTTGTCATGACACCATAGGTAGGGGGCCAAAATAATCATTGGCCTTTTTTATTTTAATATTATTATTCAGTGATTCTCCCCGCCGCATCCTAACTTCAAAAATTGTCTTGTTTCAAGTCAGAAATGCAGGGATGAAATTTAAATGTTAAAAGGTTTTTAAAAATTGAAAACATACATTTACGTAGTTCTAGCCAAATGTCAGGCTTTAAAAAGTTAGAAAAACATATGAAGTCACTTACGATATCTTTTGTGGGAAAAGGAACTGGATTTTCTGTAAAATTACTCTGTGACACTTGTGTGAATATTTTTTGTAATGCAGTTCAAAAACACCTACATGACTACGAGCAGATTAAGGCAGGCAAATGTGAAGATTAAGCATATAAACATAAATTAAAGTGACCATCAGAGCTTTAAACAGGATGGAATGAATTTTGATGGAGAGATATCAGGTACCTTGAACCCCACTATCCCCAAGAACGGGATTTATGAAGAAATTATTATTTATAAGATGAGCCCATGTTTGAAATGGACACACCCCTGTGCAATTTTTTTGCAATGCAATTCAGTAATAACTATGGAGATGAGGACAGGCAAGGTCAGCAGGATTTCTGCAGCGAAGAACAATGGAATATATATATATATATAAGAAACGCACACCAGAACTCTGAGATCATCTGTATTTTTGGTGGGGCCCATTGTAACATTTATTTATTTATTTATTGTGAGATTTATTTGCCAACCTCTATCTCGTTTCCAATAGGCAGTTTACAACATAAAAATATTTTTAAAATCTTCAAATATCAATAGGCATCTGATGAAATCACAATATAAGCAGAATAAAATCATTGACACAAGATGTAAAAAGAAATAGCAGGAAGTTCTGGGGGTGGGAGGAGGTGAGGGTTGGCTCTTACTTAGTCAACCAGCTCCAGTATGAAGCCGCCATCCCCCATTGGGACCCCCAAGAAAGTCAGAAAGAGGATCGCCAATCTCATTTATTTTTTATTTATTTATTTATTTGATTTATATACCGCCCCCTCTCCCGAAGGACTCGGGGCGGTTCACAGCCAATAA
>JAEANM010008852.1:0-16723 GCA_017656035.1 Myanophis thanlyinensis
AATAAATAAAATAAAATCAGCTGATTGAGAGGAAGATCAACTAATGTCTGCTACACATTATGTCAACATTCTGTTATGTTTTATTCATACTTCTAATTCTACCATTATTTATACCCTTCATGTTATACTTTTCCCTGATTAATGTAAAAAAGAAGCTATTATTCTACTTTCTCATTTAAATCACCTAAAGACACAATTCTCCTACCAACAAACAGTATGCTTGTGAAGAACATTGTTTCATGTCAATGGAGCACAGGATGCTATGGTGAAAAAAATTCAGGCAAAGCACAAGAAGAAGTTAAATTGTCCCCAAAAGAGCAAAGCAGTCATCTAGAAGCAATGAGTAGTGGAAAGGAAAAATAGAGTGAACTCTCATGGAATGTTTCCACCTTAGAATTGTTAATTGAAACTTTATGTGGAAAGTATTCTGTATTAATTCTATATAACTTATAACCACAGTTCTGTTAAAACCTTTATCATTAACAGAAATAAATCAATAAGCAAAAGTAATAACAGGCCATTCTTGAAGTAGACATAGACTAGAAAGTGTGAAGTGTGTCATGGCTGAAAACAAAAGAACCAAGGAAACTGGTAGAAATCTAATGAGTCCATGAATCACAGGAATCAGAGACAGAAAAACTTCTGATGAAACAATTGTGAGAAGGACTAACCATCCCTACGTTCCATTGTTGTTCTTATGAAGAAGCAGAATGGTCTTACCAATGACTTTTATTCATTTTAACTTTCCATAATCAATTGGGGGAGAAGAACAAATAAGAACAAAACAATTTAACTTTGGATTATCTATTTCATCTATGTCAAGCTGGCGGCCCATGGGCCAGATACAGGCCACACCCACTCAGCTCTGCAAGGGCAAAAAAAAAGATCCTAATACATCACAATACAGCCTGAGATGCAATCAGGTTTGACACTTTAGTACAGAATATAAGGGAAAGCAATTCAGCTTGTTATTTCAGTTGACATAATTCCAAAGAGTTTTCTTAATGTTGACTTTGTTGAGTTGAGTAAGAAAACTAAGATCATGGCACCCAGCCCTCTCAATTCCTGGCAAATAGATGGGGAAGAAATGGAGGTAGTGACTGATTTTATTTTTCTAGGTTCCAAGATCACCACAGATGGGGACTGCAGCCAAGAAATTAAAAGACACTTACTCCTGGACAGGAAAGCCATGGCAAAGCTAGACAGCATTCTAAAAAGCAGCATTCTATATGCACTTTTTGCCAACAAAAGTATATATAGTCAAGGCTATGGTTTTCCCATATATGCAATGTATGGCTGTGAAAGTTGGATCGTAAGGAAGGCTGAGCACAAATTAAGGCCTTTAAACTATGGTGCTGGAGAAGACTCCTGTGAGTCCCTTAGACTGCAAGGCAATCAAACCAGTCAGTCCTAGAGGAGATCAACCCTGACTGCTCTTTAGAAGGCAAGATACTTAAGATGAAACTCAAATACTTTGGCCATCTAATGAGAAGGAAGGAATCACTGGAGAAGAGACTATTGCTGGGAACAATTGAAGGCAAAAAAGGAGGGGACGGAAGAGAATGAGATGTCTGGATGGAGTCACTAAAGCAGTCACTGAAGCAGTTGGCATGAGCTTAAATGAGCTACTATCTTTTGGGGGATGGTAGATGACAGGAAGGCCTGGAGGAAACTTTTTATGGAGTCGTGATGGGTCAGACATGATTTCGCAGATAACAACAATTCCAAAGAGACTCTTTTTTCAACCCAAAAACTGCTAGGTTGGCAGGAGCTTGGGGCTAAAATGGAGCTCAACCCATCATGCTGTGCTTGGGTCTAGAACTGCCTATCTTACGACAAGTCCACCATCTTAACTGCATACCCATACAATTAAAATAGCATTCCCCAATTCACATTATTATAGCTCTTTCATAGTCTCATGTTTTGGGAAAAAAAATCCCCACCTAGATTCCAGAGATCTCAAGCTACTGAAAATCACTATTTTACAATCTCATTGTGAACAGACTCTGTGTGGAGTAAACTTGTGGGTTATCCTAGTCCTCTCCTCTGTAAAGGAATTCTGGGGAACCGATCTGTTCATAGGGTCCTTCTATTGCTGCATTTGTCAGCTCCATTCTCATGGAACAGTCTTCATTTTGTCATTGCTTTCCTTTTAAATGATAGGAAAGCTGGTATTTGATTCCCTGGGAGCTGAATTGTGCTAGAGATATTGTCTTTCCCATGTCCCTTTGCTGAACACAAATCTTTCCTTACTTGTATTCTGCCCAGATTGTGATCTTTCACTTTCTGAGTTCTCAGCAATGACCACTCTGGCTGAGGAGTTAAAGGCCAGCCATCTGGAGAATGCCCTAAAATTGCATCCAGGCTTTATTCCAATTGCACCCAGGCTGTATTCCTATCATCTCTTACAGGAGTACAGAGCATTGAATGGATTTTACTGCTATAAAATAGTGTGTAGCATTATGATGGTAGAGGCAAAAACGGAACCAAGAAGGTCACTATGAACTAAACAAAGAAGACTGCATTGACAGGAGCGATATACAAGTTGTGATAAACTGTGCTTAGTGACAGTCGTGACAAGAACATTGGAGAAAATACAATATGCTGGTTGGCAAACAGCTACAGTAGCTTTGCATCGGTAATAAAAATTTTAAATTGAAAAATCAAAGATTTAATAAATCAATGAGATACAGAACTAAAAACAACATTCTGGTGTTTTAAAAAGGCATTTCAATAAATCCCAGCTCCCCTGCATCATTGCCCACATGTTCTGTGCCATTATTTTTCTTAAACGACTAGCAATCTGATTTTTTTTCTCCCTCTGCCTATCAAAATTCAAATTAAATCTCCTCCCTGCCTTCTGTTAAGCTGGGCGTTATCTTTTGAGCGACTTTCAAACTTACAGGGTGCTGCTGATATCAATATGGCTCCAAGTTGTTGCTGTTTTTTGGTTTATTTGTTTTTAAAAAGTCAACATTCAGGATGAATTGACTTTCCACTCCATAAATCCCCTATGCTGCCTCCCAATGGCCTCAGCTTTCCTTTCCTTTATTTGTGAAAGCACTCACTGCACTATGCAAGATGATGTAGTACAAGAAGACCAACTTTCTGTGCTCTTGAGGTTTTTTTTCCCTATAAACTTAACATAGATATAAAGAAAGGCTTCAATCTTATTCAGATTCAGATTCAGATTTTATTTGTCACATACATGATCATATATGGTACAATATGCAGTGAAATGCTTTGTATAACTGCTTTACATTAAAGAAGAAATCCACAAATTAGATTTAGTAATTTTACACTTTTACACTGTTTTACAAATTTTCCAAATGTCAAGAATTTTTAAATTGAAAAAAAGATTCAAATTGAATTTTCAGTTGATTTTACAATTTAAGTCCTGGGAGAGCAAGAGGGGTGGGATGTCTGATGTCCCCATGGCTACTCACACACAGCAGTCCTAACTGCCTCTGTCGGCCTGGAAAGCTGGGGCTGCGTCCTGGTGCTGCTGCCGATGGCCTGGTTTTCCAAGGCTTCTCTTGGCACTGCTACTCTGGCAGTCCTGGCTGTTTGGGCCGGTCCTGGTGCTTCTGCTCTGGCGGATGGTGGTTTGTAGTAAAAACCTTGCCTCTGCGCTCCGTTCCTCCAGCCAGACCTGGTAGGGCCCATTGGTTGTTTCCTGTTTTCTGTGCCCAGCGTTCGTTCTCCTCCGTTCGCCATTCTCCTCTGCTCCAGGCTTCTTTGTGCTCTTTCCTACCTCTTTCTTTGTATTTCTTTGTTCCTTTGTGCTCTTTGTTTGTTTGATGGTTTCTTTGTGCACTTTCGTCCCTGCTCTTTCTCCCAATCCAGCCAGCTTGGCTTTGGGACCGGAGCTGCTCCAGGTTGTCCAGATTTATTAATTTGAGTTTAGGTTGAGTTTGAATTTAAATCCAATCCTTTTGATTTGGCCAGAAAGCTGTTAATTTGGCAAAAAACAAGATAGGATCGGAGCAGTCATGACGGCAGCCTGTTTCGCTGGCGCCATCTCTATGCCATGTCTATGACTGTAAGATTATTCCAAGCTTAGATCTTGGCATACTGTATGGTTGATCTCAAACAAGTGAACTCAACAAATTCATATAGCTATAATGAAAGGAGGTGATAATTGACGTCTTCACTCTGATTCTCACTATATCATTTTTAAAAATCTATCAGATTTGACCCTAGTCTCGATGCAGAAACATGAATGTAAACAGAGTCCATGATATCATACATACTAGTTATTTAGAAAACACACTATTTTTTGCTTCTAGCAATAGCACTTAGACTTATATACCACTTCATAGTGCTTTATAGACTCCTCTAAGCAGTTTGCAGAGTTTGGCATATTGCCTCCAACAATCTGGGTCCTCATTTTACTGACCTTGAAAGGATGGAAGGCTGTGTCAATCCTGAGCCAGTGAGAATTGAATTGCTGGTAGTCGGCAGAATTACCCTGCAGTACTGCATTCTAACCACTGTGCCACCATTGATCATCTTTTCTAATACTCTGCTAAAGACAAAAAGAAAAAAGAAATTTCAGCCTACAGTTTCAATATCAGCAAATCCTTGACCTTAATACGTGACATAATGAATATGCCTGATGGCAATATCTAGAGCAGCCACAATGGTAAAGAGAAAATGTAAGCAATGTGATTTTGCAGAACAATCAATAAGCAGCCACTAAGAGTAGATGGCTCAGAGAATATGCATCTATTTTAGAGAATGCCTTTTCCAAGAGATGTTTATCAGGCCCCAATTTTGTATTCTGAATGAGTAACAGAAAGCATTCTAAAACTTGAAATTTTTTATTTAATTTCACTTTTTCTTAATAGGAAGAAATTAAAGTAGTAAGAAGAGTTATTCTCCCCAATTACAAAATTTTATATTGGGTGGTTTTATATTTATGCTAATTCATTCTGTGTGCTCCTTGATCTCACTTTGTGAAAAAATGCTCAACGACATCCTTAACCATGTTTACTATTTGAAATTCAGTCTGTTTGATGCAAGGGAAAGGAAAGTGAATCTAAGATTCTTGGCTTCCTCCAGCTTTCAATATAGTAGAATGAATATCTACCATGCAAATTGAAAAATTGCAAAGAATGGTGTTCAAACTATAGATATAAAAACTGCAGTGATTTTTTTATTCAAAAGTAATACTTTTCTTCTTTTATCCTAAGTTTTATTGGTTCAGATCCAACAGTCTATCCCTATATCACAGTGGTTCTCTCACTTTGTCAAAAAATGTGATAATGTTTAACATGACATTTTCCATACTAAAATGCTTTTCTAGAAACCAATGCTGGAAACAATATATCAGTGGTTCCCATGCTATTTAAAGATTAAATTAAAATGTTAAAAGTTAAATCAAACTACAGAGAATCCAGCCAAAGATTAATCACATGGACATGGATTAGAGAGGGAAAAAAACCTACAGTCCTATATAATACCTCTCTAGGCAACTCAATGAAACTTATTTCTAATTATACTTTCTGGAACCAAGATGTTGTTGGGTGGAACTCATAGATGTATTCCACTGTGTCAATGACATACAGCTACTCTATTTACATTAAATGAATTTGTTTTACCACAACCAGTTTCAGTGTGATGATGCTCCAAGAAGTCAAATTGGGTTAAAACCAATCTTCAACCTTATTTGAAGATTCCTCAATGAGACAATAAGTAATCAGCCTTCAACCATCTTAAGAGAAGCAACTGATTACTTCAGTAATTCCCATATAATATAAAACCCTGTAATAAAGAGCATTTTAGTATTCAGTATCATTTTGCATTGGGCAAATTCATTCTAGTAAACTTTGAGATCTTTGGCAGGTAGTTTCTTTTAAAAAAAGTTGAGAGGAAGAAATTAAGAGAAAAGGTAGAAAGCATTCTAAACTCCCAAGTACACATACACAAGGACTTTTTTATATATAAAATATTTGATTTTAAGTTATTTTATGGGTGTGATGTAAGTCCCACTTTGCTATTTTATTTTAAAGCAGTAAAAATTTGTGTTTTGATTTGAGTCTGATCATGTCATTTAAATAATGAAATCCTTCTGGGTGTATAGAACTTGTGATAGTATTGCCAATAGTGAAAATACATGCAAAATACTGATTACCAAAGTTCAGCAGATCTTTTCAAATAGCAAAGGTTAATTGATCTTAGATGTGAGGGCATATTTCTCAAGGTATTGTCCCTGATTTTTTTTCCTGGTTACCTCCTCCTAACATTCACATTTCAAACTTATCACATCTCTCAACATTAATTTCAAAATGACTTTCAAAACTATGGAATATTCTTTTAAAACGAATTCCTTTTCATGCTCAAAAAAAAAATATGCTGGTTCAGAAACCTAATTTAAGGCATTGATGCCATTGTCCCCATAAATCTTTAGCCTGGCCTTCAGATGAACCATGCATAGCGCTTCCTACAGATTGTAACTACTGTATATAAAATACAAGGCAGCATTGAAGTTTTTCTGAAATAATCAGATTCAAGACAGCTCTTATTTTAAAAAGCTCATGGGGCTGGGGGGGGGAATAATAGCATATTATAAAAATCCCAAATACTGTTAGGATGACTTATACCTTGCAGAGACTCTTTGGAGGTTGATTTTATCATATGTAGATCTAAATTTTGTGTCAGTCTAAGTTACCTTCTTGAGCCTTCAGGGAGAAAATGTAAGAAGGAGACCTCTGAACATTTCAAGGACTTTAGCCGATTTCTTTCATTTTATTATGACTGTCCATATATGAATGTCACTTCCACATTTGAGCAAGCACTGGAAAAAAAAAACCCAGAAAGCTGGATGATTTCAGGGTATGAGCCATATTTCTCCCCCTTTTTGTAATTGCTTTTCATTACACCACACACCTGAATATGAAAGGATTTCCTTCAGTCATAAACAGAGATGGCTTTTTAACCCCCATTCATTTCAGCAAAGAAAGGCAGGTTGCCTCTCTTGAAATGGTTTATAACTCCAGGTGCATAAAGCATTTGTGTATGTATATTTATTAACACCCGATCTAGGGAATAACCTGATACATTTTTTCCCTCAGAACTTTATTTCGCACATAGTATATTAGCAGACAAAAGACAGAAAGACAAAGGTGTTGAATGAAGACTCGCCCCCCCCCTCAAAAAAAAAGCAAGGGTATAGAGGTTATTGTGGATCAAGAATTGAAGTAATTATTTCATAACCCTCATTCAAAAGGAGTTTTAGGCTATCAGTCACCAGGTGCTTTATTGTTTCTCAATCCAATAAGCCACTGTTGTAAGCTAGGCTACCATTACCTTGATTTTATGGGTCTGCAGATTAATGATTTGCTTGTGACACCTGGTCAGCCCCTGTAAAGAAATGTCTGCATACTCCCCCTTCCAAAAGCTCAAGGTAATACTTAGTCCTTTATTTAAAAGGAAAAAAAATCCCTTTCAGATAAATTCAAGGGTCAACTCAGCAATATGCTCTTTTTTTTTTTAAAGAGAAACCCTCACTTGTTATTTTCATTTGCAATGAAAATAAGAATGATCCACTGATGTCCTCTATTATATTTCTCCTTGTGGCAGTGAAGCCTCGGATGATCCTGGTTCATTGAGCAGGAAGGAACATTTCAGCCATAAGGCAACAGAGCTGTCAGTCTGCCTGCAGATGAAGCAGGCAGTGGAGCAGAAGTTCAAGGCCAAGAGGAGAGTGCTACTTTATGTGAAAACTACCATGTATATTCTCATTTCTATCATCACCATTTGGCTTAGCAAGACAGCTTCATAAACAATATCTTCCCACAAAACCAATAGAATTACAGACTTCACTCTCATATAATCCTTAAACTGGCTTCTACAAAGCAACAGCTCTTTGGTTGCCCAGTTTAGGGTCATTGTCATCAGGACACCAAGCTTCTCCACAACTAATACTGGGATTGGAAGCCTTATGAGCTGATATTGAAAGACACCATTGTTGATAAGCTAATTTTATAAACAAAAAATTTTATAAACTATTTTATAAACAAAAGCCATGAATGAAGAAATCCAGCAAGTGCTGAATGTAAAATGCCAGATGTATCAATGGTGGTATTCAGACTGGTCACACCAGTTCTAAGGAACCATATCCATCTGCCCCTGCCCTATCCTGGCCTATATCCCCTTCTTTTTTTTCTTTGTAGCTCAGCTGAATCATGCGAAACAGCTGTTTTGCAAGCCTCCACAGCCTTCCTACTAACCTGGGCTGCCTCAGGTAAGGAAATACTTGCAGTTTAGAAGCATGCACACAACGAACCGGAAGTAAAACTAGTTGGATCCCACCACTGAGATGCATATATAGCATAAACAAAGTTCAGTCCTTGCATTTTTCCCCCTCTGAACATGTGAATTAAGAGATTGGAAATTTCTTGCTTTGGGGTAGAAGGAGTCATTTACACCTGTGTATTATCATTGCAATGGAGCAGTCTGTCCTATGTTGTTTGCTTTTGATCTCATGAATCTAGCCCATATACTAGCTTTGAATGCAGCTCTCCCCAAGTAGCAGCCAAGGGAAAGTTGCAAAGTCGCAACCAAGAGAAAGTTGCTAAATACCTCTAAATCAGCTGTGTTAAAATTGATTTCATTGAAGGCCGCATCAGGGTTGTGTTTGACCTCAGGGGGCAGGGTGGATGTGGCCAGAGTGGGCATGGCCAGCTCAATGTCAGTCATGTCTGGGGCACCTGTGGTGGCCTGAGAGCTCTGCCAGCAATAATGGACTCCTGGGCTCCTTTTTTGATTGTGACAGCCTTCTGCAGCCCTCTGCCAATGAAAACAGAGCTCAGGAGGGCTGCCCATGGGCCCTCCTGAGCTCTGTTTTTATTGGCAGAGGCACAGCAGGCCAGTCCTTTGCTGTTTCCAGGGTGGCCCTGCAGGCCAGATCTAAACACCCTGCAGGTTGGATCCATCCCCTGGGCCTTAAGTCTGAAACCTCAGCTCTAAATAAAGTCTTCCATCTGGTTCTGAGCAAAGATGATTCAAATTCAGAGAAAAGGAAGACAATTTAGGAAGGGACAGAAAAAGACACATAGCCCCAAAATATGTACAAGATTTTAATTGGAATATGGAAGGAACAACTAAGCATAGAATTGAAAACTTTGCCAAATAAATGACAGTCATCTTATTGACGCTGTTGGCATAGTTGATCTGTGTAGACAGTTATATTAAACAATTTTCTGTACCTTTAAAAAAGAATCTGCCAAGGGAGAAGAAATTTTTGGGAAACAATATTTTGCATAGTATTATGGGGATTGTCATAATCTTGGTAGAATTGATCTGGAATATAGCAATTGCCATATCTGTAATCTTGGAAGGGTGACAGACCTGTTCCTTATTCGTATGATATTTAGAAGGTGAATCAGAAATATGTTCTACTATTTTTGCAGTATTGCAGACAAATAACCTTGGGATGGGGGTGGGAATGAAGAAACAAAAAGAAAATGAAGGTTTCCTATACAGATTGAACAGATTCCATGACTGCCGGCATCTAGTAAAATCATGTTGTGAAATGTTGTAAACACAGGAATATTGTTAACGGGAACTTAACAGTCCATGGCTTCCTTTGCTGGCACCTAAAGCTCACATCTTTGGACTCACCAAGCAGCTGTTAACTTGCCAATTTTGTTGTTCTTTTCCCAAGTGTTGAATTTAATATCATTGCAAAGCTGAGCAAGAATGCCTTAGTTTAACATGATCAAAAACAAGCTTGTATTAAATCATTTCCTAAAGCTATTACTTTTGTTCTTATTTTTGTACTTAATCAATATTGGATTTTTCTGTTCTTCTGTTCTATTTTAGTTCTATTTAACTTGTGTCAATTTTTTTTCATAAATATTGAATGCCAATAGTTTGTGAATCATTTTAGATGCAGTTTAACTTTGGTTGTACACAACCACATAGCCTGGAATTCAGTGGCATTTTCCATGGAACTTGAACATATATTAATTCATTAATATTTGGAAAACTAAACTGGCAATACATTTTCATTTGTTCTTTTACCAGAAGATTCATTTGTTTGGTTTTTTAGCTGCCTCTTCCATTTGAAATTCCACTGGGTATTGGTGCTAAAATATTCTAGCAACATAATAACATCCTGCCAGAAAGCAGAGACCTTGACAAAGGAAAGGGCTGTATTTATAATGAATGTAATGTACTGAGCACTGCTTCCCATTCACTCAAAGGAAGTCTCCCTATTGCAAATGACATCAATACTAGATTTCCCAGAGAAGAAAAAAAAATCTATTCTTATGTAATGCTTTACTAGGAAATAAGGTGTCTGTGTGTATGTGTTTTAGTCTGTTTACATTCTATGCTGTCTATCATGAAGTATGGAGACCTTTACAGATAATATCATATAGGTCTACATGACCCTGTTGAGGTCCAATCAGCTTCAATACATAGGTGGACTCAAGAATCTTTCATTTTTGGAGGCTGCCAGCAATTCAGTTTTTCATTATTTTGGTTCAGCAACTTCCTCCCACCACCCATTTCCCTTACTTTCAAAGAACTCCACAGCAAAACTTGTAGCTATTTCCAGATCCATCAACATTCTGAGGCACAGCACCAGTTATGGAACTTTGTCATGATAGCTTTCGGCCAATAAAGAAATAGGGCCAAATAATGCTTGCTGTGATAAATATACTTTAATAAAATAAATAAATAAAACTCCAATTCCCAATTCTTAAAAGCAAAAAGAGAAAAAAAGGTGTAACATCATGTGGGGCATGTTGTTATAGAAATGTGTCATCTATTTCCTTCATTGCTTGCCCCAAAGGGATGATATGTGTGGCACCAAAGCAATAATAATCAATCCTTAGAATTTGTGGCCTTTGATAGACATACTTTCTGAAGTTTAATTACACCAAGGCTTATTTCAAATATATACTTCATCATTGTTTGAGAAAATTACTATTTGAATACTTATTTTAGTGTGAGGGGAGGTTGGCATGACAGTGTTGGGATATGATGTTCATACTGATTGCATTACTTTGAGAGCTGCTCAGAAATAAGTATAAAAAGTCCTAATAGATTGGGTTGTGTGTGACAATTTATATACTATCCTATTCTTTTTGCATTCAGTTTTTCTAACTGAATTTTCTAAATCTTTCAGGTTTATAAGGTACCAAACCCATTTACCCCAGCTGGATGACTAAAATCCAACTCTTTGGAGACAGGTTGTTCTGTAGAATGGTCCTTAGTGCACTTTCTATCAAACAATAACTAAAGTTTTAGTGCAGTGGGCAATTACAGAAAATTGTGTCTCAGCACTCCAACTCTCAGAAATACTCCAGGAGCCACATTAATCTAACACATGTTAAGAAACATAATCATATCCCTTCCTGGCTGTTATTTTTTATTGCTTTTAAGTCTCTCTTCCTCTCAAAAGGCCTAAAAAGACTCTAATATTATTCTTGAGCTTGCATTCTATGCAACGAACAGATTGGTGTTGTCAAGAAATTACATCCAATCTGTGTTGAACTGTGAAGGGGAATTGTTTATGATTAGGTGATTTACACATGAAGTAGGCAGAAGATGGCAAGGCCTGTAATTAAGAGGAGGGAAATTTATTTCTCAACAGCATGTTCCCACTTTTGAGCAGAACCCTGGAGTCAGTCAAGGGCAGATTCAGGCACATTTCTCCTCAAGCTCGCTGAATCTGCGCATGGACCTAACTAAGTACACTGAACAGTTGCCAGCAACAACATTTGGCCCTTGTCCTACTTCCAAAAACAAAACTCAGATGGCTCTTCCATCTTCAGTGAGCTCTTCAGTGCTGTATATAAAGGAGCTTTGTACATACCCATCTGTCTCTTTCTCACCTTGTTGGCTTAAAGTTTCTGGATTGGTTGCACATGCTTGGGTTTTAAATTACAAGCCAGAGCAGGTTGTCATTTCAGGGCATACAAAAGTCACCAGTAGCGATGGGGTATATACATATGTTCATGTGCTAGAGATCTTTGACTTGAATAGCGTTATACTGTTTTCAAAAAAAACCCAGTTATTCTTCTAAAAAGAGAGTGAGGGAAAAGATGTGGAAGCAACCTGTGCACCTCTGCAATGAGGTGCACATCTGAATCTGATTTCAAAAAACCCTTTGAAAATGATCATTTTGGATAGCTGATAGAATTCATCTTTTTTCTAGAAATCTGTTGTATAGGAAACAAAGCATTTCAGAAAAAAAAAAAGAAATGGAATAAAAGAAAGAGGGAGAGAGGCAATAAGTTACACCACTCACTTCAGGCTTTGGCTCTATCAGCATTTGCTTCATTATCTCCCACAATTCTCATGCAGCCTCTGGTAGATTATTCTTAAGATAATGTGTCCTTAAAAAAATATTGTCAATCTTCTTCTAGAACAATAGAATCATCTGATGGTCGTATTGTATGTCTTCTTTTTTCTGATGCAAACATCAAATCTCTTTCTAGCTTACTCATCCACAGAAGCATAAAAAGAGAATTATCCTCATCTAAAGTGAAGTGTTTGATTTTAAGTTTTTGTTCTCTTCCTTACTGAATTTTGCATTGTGAATTTCAATTTTCAATGGGTAAGATCAAGAATCCAAAGAAGTGAGAAAAATTCTCTCCCCGAGAGACTTATGATTTATTAGAGAAATCCAGTTATGGCAGATCATGGACTCTGTAGTTAGGGAAGAGATGATAGGGGAATAGATAAAGGATTAGCTTCTCCTTATTTGTCAGCAGAAGCATCTTCATTCTACCAATAGTTGGCCTTCAGGGGAAACCAGTAAGGTGACTGCAAGGTACTGGTTGTGATGCTATAGCACAAGAAGCCATTACAGCCACTTTATTAGAAGAAAAACTCTGCCAAATGCCTATGGGAGCATTTGCTCCACTCTGGGGGACCCCAAGTAAGATGATAGGGGAGACAAGGAACTCAAACATGGCCTAAGACACCAAGTTTCTTAGGTTTACAGTATGGTATTGGGATAGGCACTCTAAGTGGATCCAGGAAATATGTAGAAGGGGATTAGGCTCAATACATTTTTTTCTGGCCTATTTCTTAAATAAATGTTTCATCCTGCCCTGTGATATGGTTGGCCTCAACATTCTCCCAGCATTTCAAAAATATTGCAATGCTGTATTGCAATTTACATTGCCAAAGTGCTTTCTACTTATATGTAAGGAAATACTTCCACTTATCGCTTCCATTTAAGGCATAGCTAATTCTCTTGCACAATGCTGCATGTCCATCAGTCGATGAAAATCAAGCTACAGGGTCACTGTTGAGAGATACTTTTTTTTCATGTTGGATTTTAATACTGGATTCAATGATATATTACCAACTTTGTGCTTTGGGATCAGATTCCAAGATGCATTTTTGGATACATGTCAGCTTGAACAAACAGCAAAACTTTGACTGAAATTAATTGCTACTGTAGGCTGTAAGACAGGAAGACAAATCTGAGGAAGAAACCCTCCTCAAGATTTATGCATGCATGTGTTGGACAGTATAATCTCACAAGTGAATCTCAACAGTATTATATAAAAGTATGTCAAAATAAATTAGTGAAATAGCAGTCTTTGTTACATTTGACCTGATTCATTTGACTACGCCAGCTGGGAAATTATTTTGTACAAAGATCTCATGCAATAGAACTCCATCATTTGAGATTTGGATTAAACACAGGAAATAATTTTTACATCACGATATTTATACGATGTAAAGCATGGACTTTTCTAAGGCCTGAATGAATAAAACTGGCTTTTTTTTCTAATTTTTTTTTTAAAAACTTGACTTTTCCTACCATTCAGAGCAGATGAAATTAAAGAGGCCCCACAAAACTGTGATTAAGCCATGCTAACATCATTTACATAATTGAATGGATCAAACAACAGAATATGAATCAATTTCATTAACAGTAAATAAAGCTCTTTTTAAAAAAATATTAAACTGGTTTTCAGTGTTTAAGAGATGTAACTGAGTTTTTAAGGATGAAAATCTGAGTGTCTCTTCACTGGATATTTAATGCATCTTTGCATTTGTCTGGTATTATGTTCAAAGCCACCTGTGTTAGGCAGAATGAGGTGGTCCCATGAGACAACAAAAAATGAGAATAATGTACAGTGGGGAAAAACAGAACAATGTGGTAGTGAAATCCAGTTGTGGCTTCTAAAAATATATCATTAGGAGCATTTTTAAAGGATAGTTTCTACTATAACACATGTATGATGGATGCTGGATATTTCCAAAAAGAAGGGGTATACAACTGATTTTAAAAAAATAATACATTACCAATACACTAGATAGGTGTCCTCGAATGTAGTGAAAGATGCTGTCCAATTGCCAATACTAAGGAATAATTTCAACAGCCAACCATTTGCATTTTATACAAACAGTAAAATGGAAGGAACATTTTGCTAAAAACATAAAAAAAATCTATCTAATTTATATGTTTGATGATTAGAAAGTGTAGAATATGGAAAGAAGAGAGTCATGATGTTAACACAGTGAGAGGATAAACTATAAATGCATTTATAATTAGTATAAAGAAGACTAGAAGCTTTCTTTCTTTCATTCTCATTCTCGATCAAGAGTCTGAAACTAACAGCCCATGGTCTGGATGTGTCAAGTGCAAGCCACAACCACCACAGCTCTGCAAAGGGAACAATGTTGTGATATATCACATGACCACAATGTGACATGGTGAATTTGACACCCATGTTCTAGATTAAGCTAGCTGTGTCTGTATGTGGATTATAAACTTTCTCACAGATAGAAATCAGGAGGTGAAGCTAGCTAAAAATCACACTGAATACCCTTTCAATTAGCATAGATACCTCCCAGGGCTGTGTCCTCTCTCCATTATTCTTTTCTCTATATACCAGTGACTCCATCTTTAAGAATCCCTCTGTTAAAGTACTAAAGTTTGTGGCTAATACAATAGTCATCATTGATCTCATTTGAGAAGGTGCATAGAGATGGGAAATTAGACAATTGGCCCTATAGTGCAGCCAGAACAATCTGGAGCTGAACATACTTAAAATTGTAGAGATGAGAGTTAATTTTAGGAAGAGTCATTCTATTCTACCACCTCTTACAATATTAAATAACACACTATCAACAGTAAAGTCCTTCAAGTTTCTGGGCTCTTTTATCTCCCACAACTTGAAATGGACACCTAACATTAGAACCATTTATCAAAAAGTTCTTCCTGCATCAAGTCAGAAACCTTAGATTGCCCCAAGGGCTATTGATATAGTCCTACAGAAGAATTATCAAATCTGACTTTTGTACTTCTATAACTGTCTGATTTGGCATAGCAACCAAACAGAACAGGTACAAAATTCAATGGATAGTTAGGATTTCAGAAAAACCAATTGCAACCAGCCTGCCTTTCATTGAGGACCTGCATACTGCACAAGTCATAAAGAAAGTAGAGAAAATATCTATAGACTGTCCCCCCCCCCCCCCCACACACACACGCTGGACATAAATTGTTTCAATTCTTCCCTTTGGGACTCCACTATAGGGTAACCAGATATAAACAACTAGACAAAGAGACATATCATCCCTTCACTCTGCTGAATACTTAATTGTCACAGTATTGTCCTGTGTGTGTGTGTGTGTATGTGTGTGTATGTGTGTGTGTGCAAGTCTGTTCGGGTCTTATCCCGTGTAAGTTTGAGAATATCTTTGCAACGTTTCGGCAAGATCTCACTCGCCATCTTCAGGCTGGTGCCTTGTCGTGCCAGTGCAAGAAGTGTGTGACCGGAGCTGCTGTCTCTCTATAAATACTGGTGGGAGGGTATGGTGTGCTGGGCCGGTTGGCTGCACTGCTGCCTCTTGATTAGTTGATGGAGTTAATGTTGGTATAATGGGCTGTGGGATGGCCTTGCAAGTTCTTTTCTTGTGGTGTCCTTGGTCCTGCGTTGTAATCTTCTGGGTCATTTGTGTTTTGAGATCAATTTTATAAATCAGTTACATCATCCATCAGTTCACACACTGTTTGAGTGAGTAAATATATCATTCCATACAATTTATATTTGCCTTATCCAAATACGTCATAACCATACAATCATATCTTTATAAGTCATATCATACAACAAATTGTCACATTTTTCAATAATCTATATATCTTTATCTTCTCTCTATATAGCTTTTTACCATCATATTGTATTTTCCTCTCTATTTCTTATTTCTATTGTCTAATCATTTATAAAAGACTTATGATCTCTTATTAAATTTACCTATTTCTTTTTCTCTAATTTCCATAGTCAATCTGTCAGTTTCTGCACATTCCAATATTTTTTAACCACTTTCCTCTCTGTTGGTATGTCTTCCAATTTCCAATTCTGTGCAAATACTATTCTCAACGTTGTTAATACATGTAATGTCAAATAAACATTTTCTTTACTATAACTCTCTGGTGTTATGCCCAATAAAAAAAAAAATTCTGGTTTAAATTCTATGTGTTGTTTAGTCATTTTTTCTAACCATGTCCATATCTTTGACCAAAATTTCCTTGCTATTGGGCATGTCTACCACATATGGTAATAGGACCCAGGTGTTTGGTGGTCTAAATCTATTTTCTCATGTAGTATGCTGTATTACTATTATCCTTATCATCTTTTCCATTATCTTCTCTTATTATAATTATTGTTTTGTAGACAGACACTGGAGACAAATTCCTTGTGTTTCCAATCACAATTTGCCAATAAAGTTATTCTGTTTC
>JAEANM010008853.1:0-12587 GCA_017656035.1 Myanophis thanlyinensis
CATTTCACTGCATATCGTACCATGTATGACTGTGTATGTGACCAATAAATTTGAAATTGAAATTGAAATTGAAATTTTGGGCTAAAAAGTAATTTCTCATTTCCACAGTATTTTCACTAATCAAGATATGCTGCAGTTGAGGGAATACATATGCATGTAGATACTTTGTTCTTTTCCCTTCCCTACTCTACTCATGCTTCATATTGGAAGTGGGAGAATTGTGTTTTCTCTTTCCTTCTGTACTCACCAGTGAGGGCTGAGCTGGGCCAACAGTCACCATCATGGTCTGAGGTTGGTAACCATCTGCTGATGCAATAACTCTGTAATTCCCAGGCAACAACAGCCTGAAGTAGTCACCATGTTCACCTACATGAGAGAAGAAGATACTAAAAGATTCAGATGATAAAAATTTCGTTTGAAGATGAGAAAACTCAGAAGGACAAAATTCTACCTAGTGCTACTTAGTTATTTGGTTAGTGGAATTGGAATTAATGAATTACTGATACATTCCTTGACAATCACTTTTTTTTCTGTAACCATCAAAGACTAAATTTCATTAAATAGTGTGTTGTCAAAAGAGCAACTAAACCGACATCTTGATTAATTTGTCAAAAAGCACAAGGAGATGCTTCCAAGGAGCTCATAAGTTTGTTCAAATATTCATTACAAATGCAGAAGGACACAAATATGGAGGTGACTGATGCCCAATGTTCTATAAATATCTTCCTTATTTATTCTTCATTATAGAAAGGTCTAAATGCCTTCAATTCAACATACGTGGAATTCTTGTATGCCATTTGCACCTTCAGGAGTTCAAGTTGAATATAACATATACAGTATGAATGGTTGAAAAGAATGGATAGGTAAACAATCCCAGAGGTAAAGTAAATTTCCCTTGTCCTTATGGTGAAATGCAACCTAAGAGAATCAGAATCCTTCGGCCACACTTCTTTTGGGGTTAACTTTTGACTTAGTTTAATAAAGTTAATAAAAATATCACAAACTCTAGAAATCCTGTCCACAGACCAGCCTGACTACATGCCTACTTTACTCAAACATACACTGTAAATAAATTACGTAATCTAAAGCTAATGGTGCAATGCTACAATATTAAATGTTCCCTGTATTATTTTAGAGTTACAACTTTCCAAATCTCCAGAAAGGGAGTTATGACTGTACATAACTCCTAATAAATTTGGCAGGCATCAGTTTTGGAAATGCTTTCATAGGCTTACTGTTTAATTTCTGACTTTGTTACTAAATTCTATCAACTTTTAAAATTCAAATTATAATGGTAAATATGGAATCAATTTAAGAACTCTTAAAAAAAACTTTAGCTTGTGTTAGGCTGAACCAACCTGTAGTGACATCATGGCCAATTCCTTCCACAGAAATTACGGCTCCTGCAAGTTTGTTGTTGTTCTCATCCAACACTAGACCTTTGATGCCCTGGTGAATCTGCACAACAGAAATACTGAACATCCTTAGGATTAAAACCATGGGACTTAGGAAGAACACAGCAACAATTCATTTTGTCTGAAGTTTCATCAGTGACAGAGCTTCTTTATTGGTCTGAGAAAAGATCTTTTCCCAGTTCACAGTGATTAGCTCAATGATAAAAGCATAAATATGGTGTGTTCCGAAAGTCCCAGGTTCATCCATCAGCAGCTTCACAATAGATAGAAAGGCCTTCCAGAGGAAAAGACTGTATCTGAAACTCTGGACAGAGTTCCAGAGTTGTCATGTATTCTAGATTCATTTATTAGATGAGCAAGAAAAAAATCAAGTTTGCATATATATATAATCAGAAATGTATTATCTCTAGGAAAGAGTTAGGGAAAATATGGGACATGGGGGTAGTACAGGAATGGTGGGAAGGCACTGGGAGATTTGGAACAATGTAAGAGCTGACAGAAAAGCACTGGGAAGACTGGTGGAGGTGTGCAGCAGTGGCAAGAAAGCATTGAGAAGGTAGAAGTATGAGGACTGGTAAGAAACATATTTTTGTGCATGTGCAAAGTATAGAATAGAATAGAGCTGGAAGGGATCTTGGGGGTCTTCTAGTGCATCCCCCTGCTCAAGCAGGAGAACCTATACCATCTCAGACAAGTGACTATCCAGTCTCTTCTTAAAAACCTCCAAGGATGAAGCACCCACAATTTCTGGGGGCAAGCTGTTCCACTGGTTAATTGTTCTCACTGTTAGGAAGTTTCTCCTTAATTCCATGTTGCTTCTCTTTTTGATTAGTTTCCAAACATTATTTCTTGTCCTGCCCTCTGGTGCTTTGGAAAATAATTTGACCCCTCTTCTTTGTGGCAGCCCCTCAATTACTGAAATAACACTATCATATCACCCCCAATTCTTCTTTTTTTTTTAGACTAGCCAGACCCAAAACCTGCAGCCATTCTTTATATGGTTTAGTCTCCTGACCTTTGATCATCTTAGTTGCTCTTCTCTGAACTTTTTCCAAAGTCTCAACATCTTTTTTGTAGTATGGTGACCAAAATTGGTTGCAGTATTCCAGATGTGGTTTTACTTTACTATGGGTTTTTAAAGCGGCACTAATACTTCATGTGATCTTGATTCTATGCCTCTGTTTATACAACCCAAGATTGTATTAACTTTTTTGCCTGCTGCTGCACATTGCTGGCTCATATTCAAATGATCATCCACTGGACTCCAAGGTCCTTCTCACAGTTAAAGTAGTAGATAGGCTTTTTTATGAATATTCAACAGCGCCTTCAGGTTTAATGGGTTCTCAGTTTTAATAGATGCACCATCCCACTATTCAAAAAGCAATGGTATACCTGGCATATTAGACAATGGGAGCAGTGGTGGAATTCAATTCTTTTTTACTACCGGTTCTGTGGGTGTGGCTTGGTGGGTGTGGCTGGGGAGGTCATGTGACTGGGTGGGCAGTTTCTGTAAGCAGGGCAATAAAGATTAGGCTAGAAACAACACCAGAATGTTTCCTTCCTGCCTTCCTTACATGATTAACCTTGTAAAGTGGAAAAAAATCAAAAGGACATTTCTTCTAACAACCAATTATCCGAACTGCTAAGAAAATTTACTTCTGATTCTAGTGAACCTGCTAGAACCTGCTGAATTTCACCTCTGAAGAAGAGCAGATAACTTTTTAACAACCCCCTCTCTCATCTGTTAACAGCGAAACATCCAATAGATGCACCAGCAACACCAACCTGACTCTACACGCCCCACCAACATTCTGGATAGCCTCCTTGTCATCCCCAGGTTGGAAGACAATGCAACTCTCATTGCTTGTACCTAGGACAAACCAGCCCCATTGCCCTGCCCTTGGTATTCCACTGCCAAATAGTCAAATCAAGGGTTCATTATTTAATATACCATCTTACAAGCATGGAAGAAAGAGGGGATCAGCTTTTTAAAAAGGTTTTCCCAAAAGCAGAATGATATGGTGTCATCGTTTTGTTACCTCCTCTATGTAGGCAATAAGGGCCTCCCGATTTGCCAGCCATTCATATTCCAGTTCCTCCTGTGGTGGGAATTTCTTGCAGCTCAGTTCAAGGGTAATTTCAAAGCAGTTGGTGTGCAGGTAATTGAAATCCTGCATCCCTGAAGGACAGAGAGAGCTGGAGATATATACCGTTTAATTTGCAACATAATTCCTAACCAAACAAACCTTCAGAATGGTTTACAAATCAACTAAAATAATAAGACAGTAAAGTTAAGCAAGCAGCAAACCAAAATACGTCAGAAACAAAACAATAGCAACTTAAGGAATAGCAGGTCATTGCAGAAACCTGAAGGGCTAGAAAAAAGGCATTAAAACAAAACTATTTTTTATAATTCAGTTGAATGATTCAAAGAACTGACTTACAGTATCTTTGGCCAGTGCAACACTGATAAAAAGTCTTAAGCATCCCTTTGAACTAAATGTCACCAACTAAAAGGCTGTAAAAAGGGGGACATCATTTGATGACTTGATATCTGAATATGAGGATCAAAGATCAAAACAATAGAAGAGCTCCAAAGTAGGGAACTTTTCTAACCATTCTAAAGACCATTACTCTTACACAATGGGATTTCAAAATTTCAACACAATTTCAAAATCTTCTCTCCAAAATATACTTACTCTTATTTTCTTGTGCTATCATCCCATTTTGCCTTACCTTTGCTGAGTGAGTACCAGGATGCCCCATTAGTGATGCCATCAATAAAAAAATCTCCACAGTTTGTACCCCGATGCATCCAACCGTGGGAATAAGAATAAACCTTAGCCAACTGAAAAGAAAATGTCAGTCTGGTTATATATTTTCACCTATTCAGTCACATTGCAAGCTGGAAATAGACTCTATGTCTAAAAAGGGGAAAAGAACCTTTGCTATATTAGTGCCCTTGCTTCCTGTTAAGAAAAGCTATCATATCATATTATGTAGCAGACTCAATGCTGTTCCAAACAAAACAAGAAGGAAACAAAGATTCACAGCACACAGTGAAAGATCCAAAGTGTTAGAAAATAATTACGGTATTTTTTTCCTCTTCTCCTTCTCCTCCTCTTCTTCCACCTCCTCTCATTAAAAAAGTCCCATGTGATTATACCAAAGGCTCATTTAGCCCAACATTTTATTTCATAGCAATGAACCAAGTGTCATTTAGAAACCTACAATAGACTTTCTCTTGTTCCACAAATTAACATTAATATATATCATATGTATCTCTTTTATTAGAGATAATGAACAGCCATTGTGATTAATAGTGAACGATAGCTTTATCTTCCATTTCTTAGCTCTTTTTAAAACCTTTCAAGTGGTTGTCATCATTACATTTGTGAAAGTAAAAACTCTGAAAGTAAAAAAGTATTATTTGTATATGTTCTGAACTTCCTGCCCTTCACAGTTATTAAATCATCTGAGTTTCAGTATTTTGAGAAGTAGAGGAAAAAGAATATTTTTTCTTTTATATAACTCCATTTCCCCCCACTTAACTTAAAATTATAAATTTAAAAGTTTTTAAATTTATAATTAGTTATTTGGCCATTAATTTAATTAATTTTAATTGTGTTTTAAATTGTTATATATTTATGTTTTTTAGTTGGCTGTACACAGCCCTAAGTCCTTCAGGAGAGGGGGTGGTATAGAAATCTTGAAAAATGAATAAATAAACTTAAAGAAACTTTAATGTAATTTTTCAGCTTGGGCGGGAAGGGTATTCCAACAACTCACAGTTTAGATTGTACTTTTCTACTTCTACAATTCTCAATTATTATTTTATTATTTATTATTTAAAATCAACTTTACATAGAATTTTAAAATGCATAACTTTGTATAGAGGAATTATATCACCAGATTATTTTGATTTTCCTGATAATAGCCCAGTACCTCCATCTTGAAATTAGCCTTTCTGGCAATTTCTGGTTTATTCACTGCCAGTTCAGGGCCTATCAAATATGTTTATAATTTATTTAAAGCAGTTTTATTCCACTACCCACCACAGAAGTAGTGTAATACTTAGCAAATTAAAAAACAGCAGTAGAATAAGAATACTTAAAATATAAAAAATACTTAAAATATAAAAAATAGCAATTAATAGAATCAGGAAGAATATACTGAAAGCTTTCCCAAAACAAAAAGTCAGCACTACATTCAAAAAGATTGTCTATTAAAAAAAAAAAAAAATTTCCTGACTGTAGGAGTTGGCTTCCTTGCATTTTTCCCCCTTGAAGTTTCCCCTCTGTCTTTCTCATGGTAGAACTCCAAGACAGGAAGTAATCCAATAACTGGGTATGAGTCATTATTGACTCATAAATATTCATTGCAGTTTTTAAATTATTAGCATCGTGCTGTACTATGAAGATGAGATTCTCTTTAGGAGTGACCAGGATGGACAGGATTAGGAATGATCACATCAGAGGGACAGCTCAGGTTGGCTGTTTTGGGGACAAGGTCAGAGAGGCCAGATTGAGATGGTTTGGACATGTGCAGAGGAGGGATGGTGGTTATATTGGCAGAAGGATGTTGGAGATGGAGCTGCCAGGCAAGTGGTCAAGAGGGAGGCCAAAGAGGAGATATATGGATGTGCTAAAAGAAGACATGAAGGTGATTGGGATGAGAGTGGAGGATGCTGAGGCTAGAATTGAGTGGAGGGAACAGCCGAAAGAAGAAGAAAAAGAGTAACATGCTGTACTACACAAGATATATTGCAATACTAGCCATTTGGCCTGAAGATCAAGTTGAGAGCTTCCAGAGCAAATTGAGCAAACATGTGTAATACTAAATATATACAAGGACTCCAGTATTATTATTTACAACAGAACTAGTTGCTTCATACACATTCCAGAAAAAAAAATCAGGGAATCAGAATTAAAGCACAGAACTGATCACTGGCCACCTTTGGGGTGTGACATAAAATGTATACAGTACCACTGTATTCACAGCAGCTGCACTCTGTTTACATTTTAAGCTCCTCCCCATCTTATTACAGTTCCTTCATTCATATTTAGAGCACATCCTTTTTTCAATTCTAACTTTACTTGACACCTCACTTATAATATTAGGGATTCATCCACATATCTGCATGCCACAGTATAAAGATAACCCATTAACTGTTAATTTCTTCTTGTTGTTGTGCCATATCTGTCATTGGATATCCACGATCATGTTGGTGATCCTATTTTTATCAACAACTGCATGAAAAAGTGCTGTTGAGTTTTGTCCAAACCAGTCCCTTAGATTTTGAAGCCATGATGCCCTGTTAATTAAGGATATTACTATATGATGTTCTCAAACTGTCTTCAAACTACCACGAAGGTGACCTCTGTTAATCTTTCCATCGTTCAGTTCATAGAAGCAGTGTTTTTCTGTTTCTTCCAGCATAAGCTTTGCTAAGTAGTTTGCCATGAATTGTTCTGAGGTAAATCTAGGGAAGGAGGCTGGCCTGCTGCTTTTGATTAACTTAGATTATTGTAGGCAGGCTTTGATGTGATTGCTGGGCACTGAGTTTCAGAGCCATTTGCTTTGCTCGCTCACTGTGCTCCAAAAATTCACCTCTCCCATTTCTCTTTCAACTCCTGAGTGGCAGGGAAGTGGGAAGCAAATGAGGAAAGTAGGATTTTTTTGGCCTTCTAGTTCTCCAGGCACTGAAATGACTCCCTTCCCCTAAGAAAGAGTAAAAAGGGAGAAGTTCTATGCCGGGATTAGAGAACAGACATAAAAAGAATCATTTTCCTCATTTCCTCTACATCGCTCTTCTGATGCCACCCATGGTAAAGAAGGAGAGAAATGGTCTTTTGGCGCCAGTTTCTTCTGGACCCATTATTGGATTCACTCATACCATGGAAATTCTGCTTTACCACAATGATGCTCCCTTTCTCCATGTATTGGTGCTACAGTGTCAAAGCTGCAAAGAGATCATTTTATATATATATTCAGTAATATTTTGCAAGACTGCTGGATATGCATAAGTACAACTGGATAAATATTTAAAATTCCTCACAGTGGTTTTGGCATCATATCCTGAAGCCCTGAGGGAGGAGGGTGTTTTAAACAGTATACAGTGCGCAACCTGGAAGAGCAGTTCTATTGCATTCATTCACACTGAAAAGGATAAGAAGACTCAAAGGTGCTTTTTCAAGCAGCAACTGGACATTCTTGGAGTTTTTTTCTTTTTCTTTTTTCTTTGAAGATGTTTCGCTTCTCATCCAAGAAACTTCTTCAGCTCTGACTGGATGGTGGGGAATGGAAGAAAAAGAATGCAGATGACCTTCCATTCCCTACCATCCAGTTAGAGCTGAAGAAGCTTCTTGGATGAGAAGTGAAATGTTTTTGAAAGAAAAAAAAGGAAAAAAAAGAAATCCAGTTGCCTCTTGGAAAAGCACTTTTGGGACAACTATGGCCGGATGACTGAGAATCTCCACAGACATAAGAAGACCCAGTTTTCCTCCTCTACCTCCTCTTGGTAAGTGACCAGGATGATGGGTGAAAAGAAGGAAGGACTGAGTCTCTTCTCTCTCCTAATATTCTGTTGCCATGATTGGCAGGAGGACAAGGGGGGGGGGAGAAAAGTGGAGGTGGAAGAAATAGGGGAAGATGACTCACTTGATGCCAATTCTTTGACCCTATCCTTGGGCTTTGGGAACTGATGCAAAAGAGCATCACACAACACCATCAATGCAATCAGAATTCCAGAGAAACAAAGTCCAAAGAATAAGATTTTATTGAGAACATTGTCCTGGTACGGTCTGTTGAAATCCCGAATCTAAAGCTTCCAGGATTTCTTCTCCCAAGTCAAACTTAAAGTTCCACCCCATTAATTATCACATGTTAATTACTGTCCAACCATTTCAAAAAAGAGTCCAACGACTTCCAAAGACACTTCCCATCCCAGGTGCGAAGTGCCAAAAAGAAATTCTCATGAGAACTAAAGTTAAAGAATGAAAACAAGATAAGTTGCCATTTCTACCTCCCCCCTTCGCCCTCTCAGCGACCTTGCAACAGAAACGTGTAAATGTGTCAAGATCTACATGGCCAGAATTTTACTGTATAAAGTGGCCTGCATAATATAAAATGGAACACCTCCCCTATACATAAATGTCCTTTTGGATCTTGACAAAGAACATCAAAGATAACCAGGAATAGAAGAGGCATTCCCATCTGAATTCTCTTCCAGGATCTCCATTTGGATAAAATCCATATTCAGCTTATTTTGTGTTATATTTAGAATTACCAACAAATTTAAACTTAACATAAAATAGTTTGTCATGGAAGCGACTGCTTGCAAAGGCTCCTGGATTGGGGCTGAAAGGCAAAAGCAGAAGTGGTGTGCTCCGCCCCATATTTGGGTAGACCAGATTGTCCTGATAAACAGGTGTCACCAGAAAAACATCTATTCAGCTTAATTCCCAAGACTGGGTATTTGTCCAAAGTGCAGTCACACTTAAGATGGTATATTTTGTCGGTTTCCACACTGGTCATGTTGGTGTGCAGAACTAACCTGAGGTCAGGTTAGATGTGAAGATAACCAGCATCTAATGGTATCTAAAAGAGAGCCTATGCTCTAGTCTATAGACATACTTGAATCCATTTCATCTTGCTTTTATTACCTCTGACATTTCTCACCTTTTTGAAGAGGATATCATCAGGCGTGGGGGTGCCTGATGTTTGCCAGTTGCCACGAATTCTCTGTTCATGGGATTTGTCATAGGGATAATTGGCAACTACAGCTCCACCATGAAGATTGGCTGAGAGAATAAAATTGTAACTCTTCATCCACTGAATTACAGCCAATGTCTCTGGTTCTACCTGTCAGACATACACAAAATACCAAACCAGATACTCAACCTGATTCTTAATACTTGTCATTTGTTCCAAACCTTCAGCACTGTCTTTCTGGGAACTTATCCAGAACGCAGATGTAAAAATGTCTAAATGACTGATCTCTAGTCTCAGAATTCTCTGGCCCTGGAAATTATCATTTGCCCATTTACAAAACCCTTTAAATCCTTCCTTTTTTGCTTGCACCAAAGGCTAATTGATTTCTGGACACAGTTCAATAGATTGGTCATTATTTTGAAAGCCCTAAATGGCTAATCCAGAACATCTGAGGCATTGCCTCCTCAACTACCATCCTTGCTTGCCTGTTATTAAGATCAAGTGGGAAATCTTTTTCCTGCTTTCATGTACCACAGAAATGTTCTTGGTTGCGATGAGACACAGACTCCATCCATGAAAACAAAATTTTAGCAGAATTTTAATCTGCCAACTGATTAGCTTTATTGGAGAAGAATGGGTTATCTGATTCTGTCTTGGTCATGTTTTCTATCTTAATGTTGCAATGCTAATTTTATTTATTTATTTAGATAATTTATATGGTCACCCACTCATTATTAGTGACTCTAGGCAGCTTACAAAAATACTGTAAAATGCATTAGATTTAGATATCTATTAAAAGGCATATTTAAAGAAGCTTTTAAAAAACACCCATGAATATGGAACCGGAGCAGAATTTTTAGATAAAGGAATGATATTCCTGCAAACTGGGTCAGATTATGCACATCCTTTGTATATTTGTGGGTGTGTTTTTACTGTGTCAAAAAAGGGTTATTTAACCAAAAACTGCGTAACGAATCTAGGAAAGAAGCATAACTTGAACACAACTCCCATTCAAAAGCCGAAGTATCAGTTATGGTATAGATTTTGAATACACGCGTGTAAATCATTGATAGGCATAAATTGAGCTTTATCCACCCAAATAAAATAAACATTTCCTAAATGTTGACAGAGGAAGGAACTTTCTGTTCGGGAAAATTTGCAGGATTTCAGAATGAAAGGGATTTCTTCTGAAGGCAGAATTTATAAAGGGGAGAACGGAAGACTGTATTTTTAAACAATGTATGCAGCATTTCACGGCAGCTTAGAACGTCCATCCTAATTATTTGTTTAACAAAAGGATATTCACGACATATAGAGAAGCATTGTACTATATGTGTATATAGACACTTTTAAAGCCTTATATAGCTCATAAGGTTGAAAATGTAAAAAAAAAAACCTTTTATGAAAAGAACGGTGACTACATAGAGATTTGATCATTGCGATATTAAAAGCAATATAGAACACTGAAAACCCAAAGGATTCTGAATTATCCATTATAAGAAATAAATGTTAACAATAGATAATTTGCAGAATTATTTTTTTTATTATAATTAAAAGTTCTATCAAAATGAGCCTGGCCTTCTGAAGGAGCTCCATGTCTCTCACAAATGGATGAGATACAAGAACTAGCACCGCATTGTTGTTGAGAATCAAGGCCAAATTTCACACCACTACAATAGTATGGAGTGGTGTTATTATACTAAGGGAAAGAAAGTTGTTAGCTGTGGATACAGAGGTTTTGCATAACGCTATTTCACAACTTAGAATCAGTATGTCAAAATGTCCCAGAAAGAGAAATTTTAGGGCAGCATAACTGTTCAAATAAGACTTTAGTGAATACAACCAAATAAGTTCTAATGTGATTCCATATATCTACAATTGCATTTTAGAAACTTTAAAGTTTCTTGTTAGAAGAAGGCTTGCTGGCTTGTTTGTTGATGAATTCCCTGATCTTCCATTCTATGAACAAATTTTGTTACTTAAACAAAACGCACCTAATATATAAGGTTTAATATAACAGTGATGAAACAAAACACACGTAATATATATAATGTTTACTCTAACGGCAGGAGAATATTAAAGAACAGTGCTTAATTTAAAGGAAACGAAAAAGGAGGCTGTAATAAAGCTGATGAGATGCCCGGATTTTCATGGAACGAAAACCTTTTAAACTGTTTAGAGCAGCAATGGATAAACCTTTGCTAAACTAGCTATCCCAGGAGAAAACCAAACCAGCAATCCTGTGATCTTTTGGAAGACGATTTAAATTAAGATTATGAATGTGATGTGTAATATGTTAAGACAAAATTTACAACCCAAAAGGGGAGCCGGAGGGAAAGTTTTATGTGCTTAACTTTCTTATAGAAATCAATGAAACATACATTGAATAGATAAATGCCACTATGTCTTTATATCATTAAGTCAACTATTGGAATATAATGCCTAAGGATTATTATTTTTTTAAAGTGAAACTGGAATTAATTATTAGTTCATGCACGGTTGGTCCCTTGGTTCCAAAATGCAGCTTATATTTTCCTTGAATTAATGATTTTGTGAAGAATGGGTCTGCAACAGATAAAAAAGCCAGATTGGCTTGTTCCATTTTACTTTATAGATGGTGCCACAATGACTGTTATCAGCACATACTACCCGTTTACCATCATACAGGTGTTAGATTGGGATGCCAGAAATCTTTCTCTGCCAATTGCACATGTGTTTGGACACACTGCTCATTTCCAAGGTGTAAAATTACTAGCCTTTCCTAATGTATCTCCACATTCAGCATTTATTATGCTCACTCACTCCAACCGATAGAATAGTCAGGAGTAGCCAGGAATATCATGCATACTGAAAAAACAAAGTAAAATAGACAAAAAAAAAAAAAACAGTCCAGAAGATTCCCAGCCCAATCCCAGCAGATTTGGGAGGAAGACAACTTCGTTTCATTTTCTCAAGGGTTAAAATGGGTGGATTTTTACTACAAGGTCTTGAGGGCCCAACACAAATGCCACCATGGGACTTTATTTTATCTTTTTTTCCAATTCAAGCACACCAAATCACACATACTGTCACACACACACACACAGCCAACTTGCAGAATTGTAACTCTTCTCTCATCCAGATTTATTGCATGGCAAAGAACTCCACCACATTTATAACACGTACCGTTTGGACACTCACACAACCTTTCAGGAGCTTCTCAACCTGGCAATAATTAAGAACACAGTGTGATGAGAGAGTGATCTGCAAGGATGTGTGGTCCTGTCTATTCGGCTCTCAAACACCCCCCCTAGTGGTTGCGGGACCCATCTCAAACTTAGGCAGCATTGCGGGACCATCTCAAACTTTAAAAAAAAAAAAAGATCCTCAAGATAGAACATGCAGACTAATCATGAGCAGGCTAAATATCTAATTGAACCCTGAAGGGATTTCAGTGGCTTTAAGAATGAGTTGTTTCAG
>JAEANM010008854.1:0-16721 GCA_017656035.1 Myanophis thanlyinensis
TGCCCAGCAACCTGTCCACTTCTTCCGGGGTCACAGGGTCAAACTCAACCCAGATGGTCTCACCAAAAACCGCCCCCTCGCCCAGAGGGGCCCAGTCGGAGTCCAAAATCTGTTTTTTGGCGATTTTATCCTGCAGAAAACAAGAAAAATCCTCGGCCCGTCCTTGCAAGGGGTCCTCCCGTACTCCAACCTCTAGAAGGGAGCGGGTCACCCTGAAAAGGGTGGCCGGGCAATTTTCTGCAGACGCAATAAGGGCGGAAAAGTGAGAACGCTTTGCTGTCCTTATCACCACTATATACGTCCTAATGTAGGATCGTAGAAGTGTTCGGTCAGATTCGGAGTGGCTAGCCCTCCAACCACTCTTTAGGCGTCTTTTGCGGTGCTTCATCTCCCTTAGCTCCCCGGAAAACCAGAGAGCAAATTGGGATTGACACCGGGTCAAAGGCTGCAAGGGCACGACACGGTCAAGAGCCTCGGATGCCACCCTCTCCCAGGTGGTCACCAAGTCCCCAACAGGGTCATGTGTGTGCGCCTCGGAAAATGGCCCAAGCTCCGTCAGGAACCTTTCTGGGTCCATTAGGCACCTGGGGCGGAACCATTTTATCAGCTCCGCCTCCCTGCGATGAGGGGGTACGGAATGGAAGTCCAGTCTAAGAAGCGAATGATCTGACCATGACAGGGGCTCTATAAAAACATCCCCTATACCTAGATCATTCTGCCACTGATCAGAGACAAAAACCAGATCCAAGATGTTACCTCCCGCAACTTGTCTGTGTAAAGTATTCAGGGAAAGACCCCTGTGTATGCCGTCTTGAAGAAACTCAAGAACACCAAAGACAGAATACCCTCCACATTGCTTTATAAATACGTGTGGTGGAAGGTCGCCTTGAAGCTTGTATTGTCCATATTACTTTTTCGGAAAAAATGCCTCTGGCTAAGTTTTGCCGCTCAATTTCCAGATGGCCAGTTGTAGCCAGGCCAGGTCCGGATGGATTAGATGTCCCTGTTGAAGCACTAGCCTCCTTTCTGGAATCTTCCAGGGTCTGGCAGTGGACAGATCTATGAGATCTGCAAACTAGTGTCCCCTGGGCCAGAAAGGAGTCACCAGAATGATCTCGGCCTCCTGTTGTATTGTACATGTTATCACGCCTGGAATAAGGGGAAGAGGAGGAAAGGCATATAACAATCCATGGGGCCAGGCGCTTTGCAGAGCATCCATACTCTCTGACTCGCGTTCGAAATTGGCTGAAAAACTTAGGCAACTGGGTGTTCAGGGGGGATGCAAATAAGTCAACCCCCAGAATGCCGAATCTCATAGTTATCTCCTGAAAAAGATCAGGGTGAAATGTGATCCGAGAGATCCAGTGTGGCTCGACTCAACCAGTCAGCCTGGACATTTGTCACACCTGAAATATATTGAGCCTTGAGGGAGGCAAGCTGTGTCTCGGCCCATAGACATAAGTCTTGAGTTTCCTTCATCAGAGACCATGAGTGGGTGCCCCCTTGCCGATTGATGTGAGCCTTAGCAGCCACATTATCCATCATGATCAAAACATCCTGACCCTGAAGTACAGGACTAAAATGTCTAAGTGCTAGGTGGATGCCTCTTAGTTTGAGCCAATTTATGTTGTTGAAGTCTGACGTGGACCAGCATCCCTGGGTCATCTGTGTATAGAAGTGTGCTCCCCACCCAAACAAACTCGCGTCCATGGTGATCGTGACGCGGTCTGGCTCCTTGAAAAGGGAGCTTTTACGAATCACAGATGATGTCCACCAGCCTAAGGAGTGAAGCACCTTGTGCGAGATACGCACCCTGGTTTGAGTATTGCTGCGGCCAGCTCACTGGAATGGTAATAAGAACCACTGCAAGGGTCTTGCGTGTAGCCTTGCCCACAGCACAATGCCGATGCATGACATCATGGTTCCTAGTACTTGATATAGGAAGGCTACTGGGACATTCGACTCCTGTGTTAGATGCCTAACTAGTGTCTGAATCTTAATTTGACGTTCCTGAGACAGGAAAACCTGACAGGACACAGTATCGATGACCACGCCCAGATACTGAAGGCGGGTCCCTGGGTTGAGGGGGCTCTTTTCCCAGTTAATTGAAAAGCCATGCGCTTGTAGGGTTTGTACTGTTACCCAAATATCACTTATCGTTTGACAGAGCGATGAAGACTGGATAAGGATATCATCTAAGTAACACTGAATACATACAACATTCAACATTCTGAGGTGCACAGTTAATGCCACCAACACCTTGGGAAAGGTTCTGGAGGCTGAAGAAAGGCCAAAGGGTAGGGCCCTGTATTGGAAATGCCTGCCAGCATAATAGAACCTAAGATAATGTCTGTGCGGGGCACAAATGGGTATGTGTAAATACACTTCAAATGGCTGCCTGGGCTATCAGGGCAGCTTCGGCCGCAATGTTCTTTTGTCCTCAGGCTTGAGGGTTTCTGCCACATCTCCTGACAGCAGGAAGGAAGATGCCAAGGTGATGATGGGTTCCACAACAACAAGGGAGCTGGAGTAAGTCTGAAAGGTCTTTCTCCCCCTGATAATAACATTTAGCAGATGAATTGGGAGTGGCTTGGGATGTTGGTTTCATCCATTGTTTTTTGATGACATCCAACACCAGTTGTGGTGTGGGAATGTCATTGCTCTCCGTTATTGGTGATGAGAAGAGAGCCAATTTTTTTTCCATGGTTCAGAACTCTTGCCCTGAATTGTAGGGGAAACTCCCAATTCAGTGGTGGCTTTGGCCTTGTTAAGTAGAGACTTAAAAATCTCTGAGGGAAACAGTCCAGCGAAAGCCGGGGGTTCTGATCTGATGTCATTGTCTGAGAGGGCCACATCTCTGTGCTCGTCCTCTAGTAGGGAGTCTCCACCTTGGACCAAGGAGGCATAGGAGCAAGACTCAGGTGGGGAGAAGGCGCCCTCCGAAGATCCCAATGAGAAGCAGTCCTCTGGACCTGATTGAAAATGTGGAGGGGGAGCCGCTGAGTGGAGGGTATATTGTAACCCTGCAAACCCTTGGGCTAAGGCCTGTGCCAGCATTGTTTTTAATTCAGGAAACATCTGTTGATCCTCATTGCCCCTGAGGCCTGCCGCCGTAGGGATAAAAGTGGCCTCCACATTACAAGGCCTGTCCTGAGGTGGGCCCTGCTGGTCCTCTTTTGTTTCCCAACCATTTTCCGGCAATAAGGAAATGTGCCTATGCTGTGCTGCAGCAGAAGTTGGTTGAGAAGGTGTATCTCTCTCCCTGTCTGTTATTGACTTTAGGCGCTTCTCCGTTGCCTACTGGAGGCAAATCTGTCCTCCGAACCAGTGGATTTGTGCAAGGCTCTAGCCTTAATTTTATTGGATAGTTTTCTTGAGGTGAATTTTGCCTTGCTACACTTTTTCTCCCTCTGGGAATATCCTGCACCTAAGCCAACTCCGTGGGGTTAGGTTATGACTGTGGATTGAGATCCATCTTTTTTAATAGATAGGCCCATTTAAGGCTGAAGGCATTGCCTGCCTTTAGTAGTAGCTGGGGGCGGGGTGGTTGAAGGCAAAAAAAAAAAAAAAAAACAACTCCTGGCTGTTTGTAATCCTCCCAGCAACAGTGAAGAAACCCCAGAAGGCAACACTGTTTTCTGCCCAGAGACAAGCCTTCAGAAAGGGCGGGAAACCTGGCAGAGAAGAAAGCCCTGATAAAAAGATTGTAATGAAAATTATTTTGCCAGGCCAAAAAGAATCAGGGGAGGGTCAAGGGTCCTACGCAACCTCCTGACCAGAAGGAAAACCCTGTTTTCCCTGCTAGTGGTGTCTGTATTATGTATTATTTAATTATTATTAAATAAATAAATCCTCAGCAAGCACTGCTTTGATGTGGTTGTGAGGCTTGTGAGCTCTGAGGAAGATGAAAGCTTTGCCAGAGGTTAAACCATACTGGACAAGTCTCATAGGAGGAGTCAGACAATGAGTGTCTCTCCCATAAAAATACATGGTGAGACAAATCCATACTGGCTCGATTATTTCCCGAATTAACAAAGGCTGTACTAGATGTTGGAGTTCCTGGACATCTGGTTAAAACTGGCTATAGGACCCAGAAATGTTGGCTCAGTAACCAGAGTCAGAGCTGCAGAACTACTGGAAGAAAAGTAATACCAAGGATTATTGCTGGTTGTGCCAACAGGGTTTGGAAATGGGGCACAATGATTAATATTGTGGCTGTTGGTTTTCTTCAAGCATTTTATTTATCTTCTCAGCTCAACATAATGTAGCATATCATTCATTTACTAATAAGCGTAAATCTCTCCCCATCCCTACCTCTCACATTTACTTATTAGAATTCAGATTTCTCTGCTCAAATATGCAACTACTGGCTGAGGCTGAAATTCTGTATACACTGATTACGGCAACAAGTTAAAAAGCCAGAGTTCTACTCCTGCCTTAGCCATGAAAACCAGGTGGGTGCTCTTGGGCCAGTCATTTTTTCTCAGTCCAACACATCTCATCTTGTGGGGAAAATAGGACAAGGAAGGTATATCGGATATGTTTATTGCCTGGAGTTGTTTGTAAAAATAATAAAAGCTGGATTCAAATAAACAAATAAATTCCACTGAAAGGAATGAGACTTGCTTTTAAGGAAAAATACACGGGATCAGAATGTATGGCCAAGACATTTATAAAACACAACATGTATTTATTTGTCACAATATGTATTTATTAATCTATAAGCTTTTCATGTGATTACTATACATGATGAACAAAATTTTGCCTGTCCTGCTTTCCTGGGTTTTTTATTGGATGCAGAGTGAACTAAAAATCTTTTCACCACTTGGAAAGACAAAAAAAACCCCTATCTGGTTTAACAAGCACTTCCATAGTTTAACAATACAATTCCACATACATATGCTTATAATCTCTCACACCCTGCTTTTAGTTCCATACCTGTGAAATAGGTCACTGTTTCCTATATTTCTTAACAATAACAAAGCTCGATTACAGCAAAAGGGTTGATTTTCCAGGTACAGACAACCTCCTTAGTCATACTCACTGTGAGTAGGTTTCTTGTCCAGTTCATAAAGCTATGGAGTCCATTAGCTTTTTTGATAAGCTCTAGTCCCTGGAACAGCATGAAAGATTGTCATGAGTGCCCATCACATTACTACTGCCAACTTCCTAAGCATGTTGCATGAACCCATCCACTATTGCTTACAAACTATGAATTATGATTTAGTATGCTGGGCTTTTATCAATAAATCATAGCTAAACTGTTACATGCAACATTGAGCTATATTTTGCCAACCTTGGCAAATTCACACTAAACTAGTTCCAAGATGCTTTTATGCATTATACATTCAATGGTGTTATGCAAACACAAAAGGGTAAAAAAAATAAATACAAATCTCTGGTTTTTTGTACCACTATAACATTTATTTGTATGCTTTTAGAGGCCAAGCACCATAGGGATAAATGGGATAAATGATCCGGCTAAACTAGAAACCAAGAAATTTCTGGTTATATTTGTTACCTTTGCTATATGCTTATTACAAATCCTGAGTAAGTAATTCTCATAATCAGTTGCAATACAGTGATTCTACTTTAGAGAGGTGATATAGCTTAAGATGCTTATGATGTGTTTGAAACTACAATATACAAATTAATTAGTTCTTTAACTGGGTTATAATCCATCCATGTAACTATTATTGGAAATAAAAGCCATAATCAGAATAGGGATACATGCTGATGGGACATACAAACAGGCAAATTAATTTAATCAAATCAAAAATATATAAGAACAGAAATCTGATGAAGAGACGGGTATCTTGCTGGATATACTGTTGTAAGAGAAGTGGGAGAACTTGGGAGTAGGGTTAGAAGAAGAATCAGCTTAGAATCTCTATGTACAAGTTAACTATGTCCAACCCCCCCCCCCTTGAATTCTATAGGTCCTTAACTCCAAGCAAGTGCTCCCTGTTAGTTGTGGAGATCCCTGTACATAGGTCTTCTTCTTCTTCTTTTGGCTGTTCCCGTTAGGAGTCTCCACATCTTTTTCCACCTAACTCTATCCTCGGCATCCTCTATTCTCATCCTAATTAACTTCATATCCTCTTTTAGCACATCCATATATCTCCTCTTTGGCCTTCCTCTTGACCTCTTGTCTGCCAGCTCCATCTCCAATATCCTTCTACCAATATAACCACTATCCCTCCTCTGCATATGTCCAAACCATCTCAATCTGGCCTCTCTTAACCTTGTCCCAAAACAGCTGGCCTGAGCTGTCCTCTGATGTGCTCTTTCCTGATCCTGTCTATCCTGGTCACTCCTAAAGAGAACCTTAACATCCTCATTTCTGCTACCTCCATCTCTGCTACGGTCTCTAACCCATACAGCATAGCTGGTCTCACTACTGTCTTGTACACCATTCCTTTGATTCTTGCTGACACTCTTCTGTCACACAACACTCCTGCACCTTCTTCACCTCAGCCCCCTGTAACCTCATTGTTCCACTTCCCTCTCTCTCATTTACACACATGTATTCTGTCTTACTATGACTGACTTTCTTTCCTATTCTTTCCAGAGCATACATCCAACCTTTCCAGGTGTTCCACCTGGAAACTCTCCACCTCTCTGCTCTCACTACAGATCACAATGTCATCCGCAAACATCATTGTCCACAGGGATTCCTGTCTGACCTCGTCTGTCAACCTGTCCATCACCATAGCAAAGAAGAAGAGGCTCAGAGTCGATCCTTGATGTAGCCCCACCTCCACCATGAATTCCTCTGTCTGACCTACAACACATCTCACGTACTCCTCTCATACATATCCTTAACTACTCTGATGTATTTCTCTGCCACTCCTGACATCCTCATACAACACCATAGCTCCTCTCTCGGCACTTTGTCATAATCTTTTTCTAAATCCACAAAGATGCAATGCAGCTCCTTCTGACTATTTCTAAACTTCACCATTAACATTCTCAGGGCAAAAATTGCATCAGTAGTGCTCTTTCTGGGCATGAAGCTATACTGCTGCTCACAGATATCCACTTCCTTTCTTAGCCTAGCTTCCACTACTCTTTCCCATAGCTTCAATTTTATACCTCTGTAGTTGCTACAACTCTGCACATCATTAAAAATCCACCATTAAAAATTGGCACTAGAACACTTCTCCTCCATTCCTCAGGCATCTTCTCACTCTCTAATATTCTTTGAACAAGCTAGATAGAAACTCCACTGCTGTCTCTCCTGGACATTTCCACAGGTATGTCATCTGAGCCAACAGCCTTTCCACTCTTCATTCTTCTCAGAGCCTTTCTAATCTTTGCTACTTCCTGCTCTACAATATTCACCTCTTCCCCTCTTTTTTCCCTCTCATTTTCCTCATTCATCAGTTCCCCCAAATACTCCTTCCATCTTCTCTGCACACCGTCCTCACTTGTCAGCACCTTTCCATTTCTGTCTTTAATCACTCTTATCTGTTGGTGTTAAGGTTGTAAGTGACCTAACAGTTGGGTGGAAAATACATATAAGCCAAGATGTACCAACAATGTAATCTTGTATCTTTCAATCAATACTGTAATGTGATTGATTGCTGTTTCCTCCAGCAGCCATAAGATGGAGCCAGAATCCCTGTTGGTTGCTGGTTGTTAGATATGTTGTGTCCTTAGTTTTTGTTCAATCTTTTAGGCACATATAAACCAAATCCAAGACAGTGAATAAGCAGCAAATAGAGGAATTAGTACTTTTTCTATCTTGTTTTAATTTATTAAATAGTTCTACTATTACTGCAGTTCATCAACTTCATATTACAAAGTGAGAAAATGGAAAGAGAATGGCTGTCTATACATATAAAATACTTATCACGTGATTAACTTTGACACAAGTAATCAAATATCCTGTGTTCTTGAATGAACTATAAACTTGCTGCAACAGGTGAATTCATATAACAAACTAACAGCTCAAATATGATCAGAACTTATGGTTTCACATTATTTAAATACCAGTTCATAAATACAACCATTTATGGTTCAGTGTGTTGCAAAACCAGGGGATCAGTAACAATACTATAACTCAGCATTAACTTCAGATTGAAGCTCAGATTAAGACCAAAAGAAACATGATTGTATTCAAAGAACATAAACCATGGTTTGAATAATCATTATTTTAATAAAGTGTAATTGAATGATTCTATAAAATGTAAAACACAAATAAGCAAAGTATAGTATGACGATGGCGCATGCTAAAGTCCAATTTTCCAACTCAAAGACCTGGCTGGGGATTGCTTTGGGTTGTTCTCTCTAGAACAAATATTGTAGATGTCCTGAGAACACTGTCACATATCACACTGCTAAAAGGTTATATAATACGTATGTTAAAACTTTATCGTGCTAGGTCCCAGTAATTAGCTGTCCAAGACAACTACATTAAACCTCTAGTTTTCTCCCTAAGACTGCTTGGTACAATTCGGAAGGCTCGACTTACGGGTCGCATGCCCAGATGATAGGTGTTGCCTAAGCACAGGCGGCATCCCAGTGCTTCTAGCTGCACGGCGGTGAGCCCTTTTAGGGTTCCCTGCGTGCCGACAGGCATGAAGACCGGGCAATCAACGAGACCATGCGGCAGTCTCAGCTCACAAGCACGAGCTCTACTCTGTCCGCATTCCGCTACCACACGCAGAGAGAGAGTTGCCGACATAGCAATAACGAGATCTGCCGCCAGACATCATATGACGTCACTGCCGGAGGCGGGGTTGCGGTGGAGCAAAAGCTGAAAAGCTACTTCTCTCTTGCAATAAAACATATCCCGCCCTTTTTTCCTTGCCCTTTGGCTCCAAACGTCATTGGTCTAAGCGACGACTATAGAACTATCAAAAAATAGAGACAATTTTGTTGACCATGATCCCTTCACCAATAAGAAATTGTCTCTATTTTTGATAGTTCTATAGTTCGCTTATATTTCAAACAAAACAACAGCTTCCGTGGGAAGAGCCCCATGCACTGCTATACTGTATATAACTTTGGCAACTCTAGGAACTCAGTCCTTTTGGTGGTTGGAGTCTGACTCTAGACAAAGTTTGCTGTGGAGGCCTGTTTCTCTGAGGTCCTTTGCTAGGTTTAATTTAAGTTATGTTGTTTTTCCTCTGAATACTTCACCTTTTGACTGCTTTGTCAGTTGCTATTTATGGGGTAACAATAAATACAAATGCAAATAATTGCAGTTTATTTAATCATGCACAGTTAAACAAACCAAGGCTTTTTGTGATTTATGAAGTAAACCTGAATGAAGAGGTAACCCTAGCTTTCTGAGACAAAATCAGCTTTCTGAAGGACTTGGGAAGTGTGGGAAGGAAACTTCACTAAGGCAGTGGTGTCACAAAACAGAACAAAACCCAGATTTTAATTACAGCCAAATCAGAAACTTGAGGGGAACATTAAGTCAGTTGGGAAACAAATTTACCCAGGAAGATATTCAAATAAAGAACATTAAGAATCTCTAGCCAAAGCAATTAGAAAACCGGACAATTAGGAAAAGAAAACAAAAGATAATGCAAGATAAATAGAATAGTTAAACCAGTAACCCTTACAAACATAGGACATGAAAAACAAACAGAATAATTAAGTCCAAAAACATCATAGCCACTTGCTTTTCAGGATGTGCTTCATAATATTCTAAGGTGTCCAGAATTATTCTCATAGTTTTTAAATATGTCTTTCAGGCAGAAAACCGTTTTGGTCAGGGTGAATAAAATTGTTTAAATATTTTTTCAGTCTTTCTGCCAGGATTGAAGTGAAAATTTTATAATCCCAGTTTAGCAGGGATATTGGCCTATAGTTTTTGACCTGCTGTGGGTCTGTGTCCTCCTTCAGTATGTAGTAAGGGAATTTTGCTAAAGCAATTCCCCATCAGATCAAAAGCCTTGCAGGAAGCAAACTTTAGAAGAAACAACAGACCTAAAGCAGATTAGATGATAACTACAGGAAAATAATAAATAGCCGATCACCTTTTCTAAAAATGCAAGACGTGCAAGATAAGCAAACAGACATAAGCCGGAAGCTTCACGAAATACACAGGCAACACGGAATACACAGGCAGTCATAAATTAGCACATGAAAAAAGACAGGCAGGCCACAAAAAAACAGTAAATTAGCACAAAGCAAATACTTCAGAAGAGCACAGAGAAACAAGATAGCGCCTCGAAGACACCCCGCAGAGTTTAGCGTCCAACTGAAAAACTCGCTAAAGAGCAAACACAAACACTCACAGGAAAAAGAATATAAAGGTTCGTACACTTTAGACATCAAGGGCAAACACTCATACAGGAAAAAGAATATAAAACCAGGACATTAAGCACAAACATAAAGGGAAGAAATCACGATTCCAGAGAAGAAAAAGAATATAAAAACCAGGGTCTTGGCACTTTAGTTTTTTGCTAGCCTAGGAACGTGGACTCTTCACTGTTCTCTGCCTTCCTAAAATAAAAAAAAGGTTCCAGCTTTCAGCAACTGTCTCGTGTATTCTTATGTGAGGAGTTTCCCCAGCAGGAGAATCAAACCTGAGAACGAAAGGCTGTTTCTGCCTTTCAACAGGTATAAGTATCTAGCTATGTTTTGGGTAATCTCTGTTTTAGCATAACTTCATTCATAACTTCTAGTAGCTGTAAATTAAGTAAGTCCTGGAAAGTCTTATAAAATTCTGCTGGTAATTCATCTGGTCCTGGTGTTTTTCCATTATTTTGTTTTTTAAGTGCTTCTGTTAACTCCACCATTGTAATATTTCCTTCTAGCTCTAGCATTATATAAATGTCTTTATGTATTTGGGATAAATTTGCTTCTTGTAGATACTGTTTAATTTTTTTCTTCATAAATTTTCTCTTAGTCATATAGTTTTCCATAATAGTCTTGTATAATAACCTTTTTCTCATCATTTCCATAACAAAAATGTCCTTGCTCATTTTTTAGCCAAATTATTTTTCTTGATTCTCTTTCTTTCCTCAATTTGTAGGCTAACCATCTACCTGGTTTATTTTCATCTTTAAGGAAATTTTGTTTAGAACTTCTAATTTTTTGCGCTAATTTCTCCTTTTCCATAAGTCCTATTTTATGTTTAATTAAGCCCATTTTAATTTTAATATCTTTTTTTGCGGGGTCTTCTGTAATTCTTTTTCAAGTCTCTTATAATCGTTTTCCAGTATTTTAAACATCTTTTTCTGTTGTCTATTTCTCTTCCCTGTATACTTCATTATCAGGCCTCTTGTATAGGCCTTCATTGTTTTGAGTGATGTAGTGATGTATCTTCTTTTTTGTTTTCTTTAAAAAAGGAAGCTAGTTCTTTCTCAATTTTCTGTTGGAAGTCTTTTTCCTTCAATATTGCATTGTTTAATATCCATCTAGATCTTTGTTTCTGTCCTTTCCATGTAAACATCATAGGATTATGATCTGCCTAAATATTTGCCTCTATTTCAATTTCTTGCACTTTGTCAATTAACTCAGTTGATATCCATAGTTCCGGATGCTAACGCTAAGGAAGCACTCTGTGTATTTTACCGGACCATCAACAAACTGCAGAACACACACCCTGATGGATTGTTTATTGTTGCTGGAGATTTCAATTATGTAAATCTGAGGACTGTGCTTCCTAAGTTTCATCAAAATGTGGACTTCACTACCAGAGAGGAAAATGCTCTGGATCTTGTTTATACAAACATCCTGGATGCATACCGGGCAAAGCCCCGCCCCCACCTCAGCTACTCAGACCACATCTCTGTTATGCTAATTCCAGCATACAGACCACTCATCAGGCATTCAAGACCAGTTCAGAAGCAAGTGACAACCTGCCCAGCAGGAGCAATCTCTGCTCTACAGGACTGCTTTGAATGCACTGACTGGGACATGTTCTGGGAGTCTGCAACCAATGGCAACTCCATTGACTTGGAGGAGTACATATCATCAGTGACCAGCTATATCAGCAAGTACATTGATGATGTCACAGTCTCCAAGAAAATTATCTCACACCCCAACCAGAAGCCATGGATAACTGGAGAGGTGCGTGCTCTACTGAAAACCTGAGACTCTGCATTCAGGGCAGGTGATAAAGCAGCTCTAAGAACAGTGAGAGCCAAACTGTCCTGGGCATCAGAGAAGCAAAGCAAGCATGCCCAGAGCATCCACCAACATTTCACAGACAGCAGTGACACATGGCATATATGGCAGGGCATCTAAGCCATCACTAGTTATATAACATCACCACCTGCCTGTGAGAATTATGGCTCACTTCCAGATGTGTTGAACAGCTTCTACGCCCATTTCAAAGCACACAATGATGTGACAGCAAGGAAGACTATACATCCTTCCAATGACCAGATACTTTGTCTCTACACTGCTGACATGAGGAAAGCTCTAAGCAAGAGACAATTCATGGAAATCTGCAGGACCAGACAATATTTCTGGTATAGTGCTCAGAGGATGTGCAGACCAACTGGCAGATGTTTTCAGCAACATCTTCAACATTTCTCTGATCACCACTGTTGTCCCAAAATGCTTCAAGACAATGACCATTGTCCCTGTGCCAAAGAAACTATATGTGTCCTCAATGACTACTGTCCCTTTGCACTTACTCCCATCATTGCGAAGTGCTTCAAGAAGCTCATCAAAAGGCACATAAAGACCCTGCTGCCTGTAACATTGGATCCACTGCAGTTTGCATTCTTCTTGAATTGCTCCACCAATGATGCCATCTCCACTACACTCCATCTAGTCCTCACTCACCTAGAAAACAAGGACTCATATGTACCAATGCTGTTCATAGACTTTAGTTCAGCATTCAACACTATCATTCCCCAACACCTGATGGGGAAGCTGACTCTGTTGGGCCTGAACACCTCTCTCTGTAACTGGATCCTGGACTTTTTGACTGGAAGACCTCAGACAGTCTGGATCATGAACAGCACTTTTAACACCATCATACTGAGCATTGGGGCTCCTCAGGGCTGTGGGCTCAGTCCCCTGCTGTTCATCCTGCTGATGCACAACTGTGTAGCAATATACAGTTTGAACCACATCATTAAATTCACTGATGACATAACCATGGTGGGTCTCATCAGCAAGAATGATGAGTCAATATACAGAGAGGAGGTAGAGAAGTTATGGACTGGTGTAAAGCCAACAACCTGACTTTGGACATAGATAAAACAAAAGAGATGGTTGTTGACTTCAGGAGGATACAACATGACTGCTTCCCACTGGACATTGAAGGCTCATTGTCAAGCCCCGCCAGGCTTGATTTTCAGGGGGAACCTTGGAGAGGGGTTTACAGACATCCTGCTGATTGAAACCAAGCCGGATTATGCAGCTGCAGGTTCTACTCATTATGCAACTTCGCAGGCCACAGTATTCCCAGCTGGCAAGTCTCCAAGCAGTTTAGGGGAGGAGTTCATCTATCAGGACAGTGGCTGAGAAGAGCCTTTCTCATGCAATTTCAAAAGCGTTTGACCCACTTGTGAATCAGTTTCATGAAGAGAGGGGGAAAGCGTCATGATGGAAAGGGGGGGTTTGAAACAAACAGGCACTGGGGTTGCATCGTGATAGATTTGGTGGTGGGAAGCACAGAGGGTGAGGAATTGTAATTTGGATGGTGGCTTGCTGAGGGTTGGGGGGTGAGGCGGAAATTAGGCTAACTGCTTGTAATAAAAGACGTTGGGAGGCAGAAGCTCCCAGCGCTGAGTGTCCTTGCATAGAGTGCTGACTTAATGTTATGTGTTCTGGCTTTAATGCTTCCAGTGGAGCACTGACTTAATGTTATTGATTGAAAATTGCAGCCCCTGTGCTGTTCAAAGAGAAGAAGGATGGGGGTTTATGTTTGTGTGTCGATTTCTGTGGCATCAACACGGTCTGTGTGGAAAATACGTACCCCCTTCCGTTGATGAAAGACATGTTAGCACATCTCGCAAAAGGCCAAGTGTTCACGAAATTAGATCTGTGTGAGGCGTATTATCGCATGAGAGTGTGGGCAGGGGATGAATGGAAAACAGCTTTTAACACTCCATTAGGTAGCTATCAATTTCGTGTGATGCCATTTGGATTACAGGGGGTGCCTGCAGTGTTCATGCAACTGATTAATAGTGTGTTGCATGAGCATTTGTATCATGGGGTATTAGTATATCTAGATGATATTCTAATTTATACATATACATACATCCATGGAGGAACATGTCTAGTTGGTGCGGCAAGTGCTAAAGAAATTGCTAGAAGTGCGTCTTTTCGTCAAATTATCAAAGTGTGCGTTCCATCAGAAGCAGTTGGATTATTTAGGATATCAGATTTCTGATACAGGAGTTGAGATCCCACAAAAGTACAAGCTGTGCTGGAGTGGCAAGCCCCAAAAACAAGAAAACAATTGCAAAGTTTTTTGGGGTTTGCAAATTTTTATCGGCAGTTTATCCCCTCCTTTGCTCAGGTAGCTTTACCATTAACTGATTTATTGCATACCAAGCATCATCCTGAACCACCAAAGCCAAGCCAACCTCTTCAGTGGACACTGCAGTGTCAGCAAGCTTTTGAGACCTTATAGTACCTGTTTGCAAAGGAACCTATTTTAGCACACCCAAATCCTGAGATGCCATTTGTCATACAAGCTGATGCCAGTGATATTGCCATAAGGGCTGTTCTTTTACAGGCTGATCCTGATGGGCAGTTACGGCCTTGTGCTTACACTTCTCACAAATTAAACCCCACTGAGCGCGCATGGGCAATATGGGAAAAGAAGCCTTTGTGGTCCAGTGGGCATTGATAACATGGTGACATTTCCTAGAGGGTGGAAAATAACCCTTTGATGTCTGGACAGATCACAAAAACTTGGAAGCCCTCCAATCCCCTCAATGATTGTCCCCTAAACAGGTCCAATGGGCGCAATTCTTTCGTTGGTTTCAATTTGTGTTAAAATATATTCCAGCAGGGAAAAACTTCCTAGCTGATGCATTGTCCCTAATGCCACAATATAATAGTCAACATGAGTCCATAGTAAATGCACTGATACCAAAGCAGAACCAGGGGAGTACTCAGAAAATGGCTTGTCATATAGGCCAGTCCTTCATTCAGGAGGTAAAGAGTACCTTAGTAACTGACCCGTGGTTTCAAGCTAACTTGCAATGGCTCACCAAACGAGATGGGATAGCATGAAAGGGCACAAAGATTTATGTGCCACAAGCTCTACGTAGCAAAGTGTTGCAACAGTGTCATGATGTAAAAGCTGCAGGGCATTTTGGTTTTCTGAAAACGTTGCATCTAACGAAATGGCAGTTTTGGTGGCCACACATGAAAGCAGACATTGAAGGATATATCAAAGGGTGTCTAGTGTGCACAAAAGCAAAACGTCAGGTAGGGAAACTTATTGGTTTATTACAGTCTATGGTGGATCCTACAAGACCATGGGAGGAGATCACCATGGATTTTATAGTTGAGCTGTCGTCAAATCATGGGCACACAGTTATTTGGACAGTGGTGGACTTGTTTTCAAAACAAGCCCACTTTGTGCCCTGTCCTGGACTACCATCAGCAAAATGACTTGTTAAATTATTTATTACCCATAATATACTGATTACATGGAGTACCATGACGAATTGTATCGGATCGTGGTGTCCAATTCACGGCAAGGTTTTGGCGAGAGTTTGTCAAACAGATAGGGTCATCACAAGGACTCAGTCCAGCTTTTCATCCCAGTACTAATGGTGCTGCAGAGAGAGCAAATGCAATGGTAGAACAATATCTTCATTATTACGTAACCTATCAACAGGACAATTGGGCAGAATTATTGCCGTTTGCCGAAGTAGCTTATAATAACACGGTGCATAGTAGCATGGGGTATACTCCATTCCATGTTGCACATGGTATTGAGTTTGTACCAATTCCAGAGTGTCCAACGGACCCTATGATGCATATTCAACAGAAGCCTAGTGAGTGGATAGAAACTATTAAAACCATATGACCTGCTGTAAAAGCAGCATTAGCAAAGGCAGCAATAATCTACAAACATCAAGCAGACAAGAGGAGAGAACAACACAAAACTTTCCAAGTGGGGGACAGGGTATTTTTGTCAACAAAGTACCTAAAACTACGTATCCCTTGTAAAAAGTTGGGTCCAAAATATATCGGGCCATTTCCTATTATAAAAGTGATCAACCTGATGACAGTGAAAGTATGTTTACCCCCGTTACTGGGTAAAATCCACCCTGTATTTCACGCTAGTCTATTGAAGCCAGTTAATGAAGCATACCAATGCCCTGTTCAGTGTCCTCCAGGCCCTATACAGGATGACAATTATGAAGTAGATAAAATACTTGATTCAAGACTTCACAGGGGTTGACTCCAGTATTTGGTACGATGGAAAGGGTATCCCATAACTGATGCTTCATGGGTGGGGGCAGCAAATGTCAACGCCTCCCAATTATGTAAGAAATTCCATACAAAGTACCCACACAAACCCGGAGGGGAATAGTAACTAGGGTTTAATGTGTATGTGCTGTTTTCTAGGTATGGTCGTGGTGGGAGGAGCCACCTGTCAAGCCCCGCTGGGCTTGACTTTCAGGGGGAACCATGGAGAGGGGGTTTACAGATGTTCTGCCAATTGAAACCAAGCCGGATTATGCAGCTGCAGGGTCTACTCATTATGCAACTTCGCAGGCCACAGTATTCCCAGCTGGCAAGTCTCCAAGCAGTTTAGGGGAGGAGTTCAT
>JAEANM010008855.1:0-16720 GCA_017656035.1 Myanophis thanlyinensis
TTGAGGTTCTCTTTAGGAGTGACCAAGATGGACAGGATTAGGAATGAGCACATCAGAGGGACAGCTCAGGTCGGCTGCTTTGGGGACAAGGTTAGAGAGGCCCAATTGAGATGGTTTGGACATGTGAAGAGGAGGGAAAGTGGTTATATTGGTAGAAGGATGTTGGAAATGGAGCTGCCAGGCAAAAGGTCAAGAGGAAGGGCAAAGAGGAGATATATGGATGTGGTAAAAGAGGACATGAAGGTGATTGGGGTGAGAGTAGAGGATGCCAAGGATAGAGTTGGATGGAGGCAGTTGATTTACTGTTGCGAACCCTAACGCAAAAGAAGAAGAAGAACTGGTGGAACTACTCCTGGGTAGGTTGAATAAAATCCAAGTAACAAAAACAATACCAAAGACAGAGGGAGCAAGTATGTATACTGTAACTTTAATAACAAAAGAAGTGAATTATCCAAAGAAACCTTAGTCATGCAGACCAATTTCTTTATTAATGTTGATTATAAGGCATTAACTACCACATTAGCTGAATGCAGGAGAAAGTACATTTCCAAAATCATACGTAAAGGTGAAACATGTTGCATTCTAAAGAAGAGGCTAAAAGACAAGAACAGGATTTACAATAAAGGCATTAGGACACATTAATATTTTTTAAAAAATAAGGTGGTAGTAATATTTTTAGATACGGAAAAAGCATCTGTCACTTTGGAACAGACTTTTCTATTAAAGGGCTTAAAAAAACCCAGGGAGAGAATTCAAAATTTGAATGGAGAGAATATATCAATGACAACCACAAATATTATATTGAGTAGAGCAGTCTCTGCAAGCTTCTTAATATGTAAAAACAAGAAGATAAAGTTGTCTACTTTCTCACTTACTACTATAATTGCTTTGGAAGTCGTAGTGGATGAGATGCAAAAACATAAATAAATAGAAACTGAAATGTTATATACATGTCAGCCTTTCCAGGTAATCAGACAGGAAATGCAATCAGATAAGACAATTCTACTTTATGGTAAAATTCTATTAATAGTGTCTTGCAAGTCTAAAAAAAATAAATCTCCTGCTACTCTCCTTAACAGCTTGAGAAACTAGGAAAGGTCTCTTCTGAGTTTTTTCTTTGCCCATTATGGAGCTGTACTTAGTCCTTCTCTTATCTGATGGTTCCTTGGGCAGCACGTCTCTCAAAGTATTTCTTACAAACAGAGTAGGTAATGTAATACTAACAATTATGATCCACAAAGGTCTACAAGGCAGTTAATAAAATACTTAATGATTTTGGCTTTGGTTCTGGATGAAACGTTAATGAAAAGAAAATTAAGATAATAACAAGGTATTTAATTTCTAGAGAAATTGACTTGATTAAAAAAAACTGGCTGTGAGTTAGACCAAAGACCCATGAAATACTTAATGTTATTTGATATGATGAAATGAAGATATATTTTAAAACAATTATAGCAAATTATGGAAAGAAGTAAAACAATATCTCAAAAGCTGAAGAATTTAAACTCTCTTAACTGGGGCTTATTACAATAATAAAAATGAATACACTAATCATGAGAAGCATTTTATTTTAAATGGTATCCTTATCCATCTCATACCAAACTTTGCAGTTAGTAACAAGAATGAGGAAAAATGAGAATAAGATTTACAAGGCTCAAAAGAAAGTGGGGTATATGTTCTTCCTAATCTTAAACAATATTTATTAAGCAAATTGTGTGTTATGGATAATGGAATGGATTAAATTTCTAATAACAAAACGTAAATCATAGGAAAAACTGATTTAGGTAATGGTGTCAATACTTTAATTTATGGTGTCAAGAAATAAAAGTACAAAAGATTTTGAAGGGACATATAAGATAAGAGAGCCAATTTGGTGTAGTGGCTAAGGTATAAAGTTAGAAATCAGATGATTGTAAATTTCTAATCCCACCTAAGGCACCAAACTGGCTGGTCATCTTGGAGTAATATGCCTAGGAAAGACATATGGGCAACCACTTATAAAAAATTTTGCCAAGAAAACTGCAGGGACTTTACCAACAGTCTCCAAAAATTGAACCCAATTGAATGGAAAGAAAAAAAAATTAGTGTAAGATAATGTCTGTTAAAAAAATTGAATCCAGTGAAATTAGATTAAGATCAACAATTTCATCATTCACATCCCTTTCAAATGCTTTCTGCTTTAAGGCTAAAGTTGCAAGAAGTATTTAATCACATATGTCAGTATGGTACATTTAGATCCAGAAAACAGGATAAATAAATAAGATCTGCTCAATGAAGAAAGGAACTTACCATAGTTAAGCACATGCAAATTACTGGAAAACTAAAAAGTAATCTTAAGAAAGACTGTCCTTGAGAAAGAATTTGAAACACTTAAACAAAACCAAGATTATTTATTAAGCTACATCTATAAATTGTTATTGAAATACGATAAGGAAGCAGAACAAATTAAAAACTACATGATAAAATGACTGCAACATTTCAAAGAAAGAATTCTAATGGAACAATAGGAATAGCTATGGGGGAAAAAAAATAAGAAAATTCACCCTAAGCTACAATGTGAGGGAAAATTGGTACAAGATGTTTTATAGACAGTATATAATTCTTTCAGTGATTACCAGGCTGGACAAGTCATAAAATAACAAATGCTGGAAATGCAGTTATATCATATGTGGTGTTCTTGTAAAGAAACCCAAAACCATTGGAAGGAAATGCATAATTTTTTAAAAAATAAATTAAAATAAATTTGAATTGAAACCACAGAGATTTTTATTAGGAATAATTCCAGAGAGTATAAACAAGAAATACCATAATTTACTGAGATACATGCTGATAGTGGCAAGAACCAATTTGGCACAACATTGGAAAAGTGAAACCTTGTCGACAACACCAGAATGGGAATCTAAAATTGGAGAATATGCAGCAGTATAACAGAAGTTTAACTAGCAAGGCAAATTCAGCTGGTTAGAAGACAACTTCTAAAAAAGGAGCTACAAAAGGCTAAACAAAGGTATCAGATGCAATTATTTAAAGAGATGTAAGCAATAATTAGTAATCTTCAAGCAAAAGATCTTGAAAGAAAAGTATAAACTTTGAACATAGATTAATGATTCGGAGCAAAGAAAGATGAAAGTGTGCTGATGAAAACCTCCCCCTTAATCTCTCTGTGTGTGTATGCATAGCTAAATCAATTACATTGATTTAAGCATCTCACTTTAATGAACAAATAATACACTAAAGAAGTAACATTCCTTTCTTATTCCACTGGTCATCCTTTGGATGCCAACTGCATACATTGCAATGTTTATATTACATTAGCTAATATAGGAAGTCATCCAACAGTTTGGGGTGAAATATTTTCAATGTAGTTCCACCTCGAAGGAGATACGGTGGAAATCCTGCCCTGGTTCATGGAGACTGTTAGCTCTACATGGGGAGAAACAAGCCAAGCCATAGGACAGGAGGGCCATTAATTTAGAAGATTGTTAAATCTGGGACAGTATAAAATCTGACTTTTGATAATAGTTATCTCCTGAAAAGGCAAGGTACGGAGCCTCCTGCACATACTACTTCTCTTGGAAGAACAGGTAAAAGCTGTGGCCAGGAGATCCATTATCCAGTTAATGTGCCAATTGTGATTAGGAATGTGATGCCTTGGGGATGATAATATATTCAATTATTCCTCTCACATAGATTATTATAATTCAGTTTACATGAGGCTGCTCTTGAAGACTATGTAAATCCTCAGCTGGTGTAAAATGCAGTAGTTCATACACTTATTGAAAAATTCAATACACACCATTGTAAATAAGTTGCATTGGCTACTGCTTTGTCTCCAATTGCAATTCAAGGTGCTGGTTATCACCTATACAGATCTAGATAGTTTGGGCCTGGGTATCTGCAAGACCACCAACCCAGGTGAGCAGAGAATGCCTCTTCCAGCTATAAGGGATGAGAGGAGATAGCACAATGGAAGGCTCCTATTTTGGAATAGCTTGCTGCTATGATGAAAGTGACTTTTTTTCTTGATTGGCCAAAATATATTAAAACTTGGCATTTTAGAAGACCATTGTAAAATGAAGAGTTTGTGGAGTCATCAAAATAGATGAGTGTGATAGTTATTAATTTTTCTTATTGTATTAATATTATATTATTATTATCCTTATATATAGTCTAGAAATAGTGTATAAATAGATTTAAATAAAAGTAAGTTTTCCTGGTCCAGTTGTGTCTGACTCTGGGAGGCAGTACTCATCTCCATTTCTTAGCCGAGGGAGCCAAGGAGTACATTTCCGTGGTTCATATGGCCAGCATGACTATATACCAAGGCATCTGGAACACTACCTTCCCATCAAAATGGTACCTATTTATTTATTTATTTATATTTGCATAGTTTTGAATTAGGTTGGCAGGAGTTGGGGCAAGTAACAACAACACACTGTCACATGGCACTTGGATCTTGAACCCAGACTCTCAGCTTTCCAGGTGACAAGCTCAACATCTTTAACATCCCCCCACTTCCCAATTTAAATAAACAATCTATAAATACATTTTAAAAATTCAACAAATAGATGGCAAATTTATTTACTTATTTATTATCCTGCCTTTATTATTATTTCAAATAACTGAAAGTAGCAAACATAATCAACACACTTTCCTCCTCCTATTTGTCCCACAACAACAATAGTCTATAAATAGATTTAAATAAAAGTGTGAGGTGTGAGGTGAATTGGGATGAGAGAGAGAGTGACTGGCCCAATGTTATCCAGCTGGCTTTCATAGCTAAGGTGGAACTAGAACTAGAACTCACAGTCTCCCACTTTCTAGTAACCTCTAGATAAAATGAAGATGAATAATTTATTTAACATTTTATCTAGGAGAAAATACCTGAGATACTAAAGAATTTCCCAGGCCAATGTATATTGATAATAATCTGATTGGTTCCCCAACATATCAAAAGTGTTCTCTCACTGAGGAGCAACTGTTTTTAAATTTTTTTCCAAATGTTAGGTTCCAAAACTGTGAATTACTGAACTTTCTTCCAAAATAGTCTTTAAGTGAGAATCCCATGAATTAAGAATTCCATTTAGAGCATTGTTATATAAAGGAAGTTGTGCTTTTACCTGCTACCATAGGTGACTTTCGGTCATCCAGCAGCTGTATGGCAGTACTTGCTGTCACCACATTGCTCTTGTTTGCTGTTTCTATAAATTGAAGAGGAATGGATATTCAAGTCCAAATTCTCCCTCTGTATGGCAAGAGCCATAGCACTGTCCTTAACAACAAGGGCTGATATGATAAATCAGGAGCACACAATTTCTTTGAAGTTGGGACATGCTTTGCCACTAATCTGGAGGGGAACTTCTAAGACCTTCAAGTTTTAAGTAAGGCCACATAACTGGGGAAATTGAGAGTTTTGTCCCTGTTTCAAACAGCACAATCTGCCAGTGACCTGGGGACTAGAAACATGGGACTGGGTGGAAGATGCACACTATCTATGAATAACCTGATTCTGGTATCTTGCATTATGATTGGATACCTTACACTGGACATGGATCCCTTTCTTTTCTTGTTTTACACTGAAGCATGGATGTCCAACCTTTTGGTTCTGCCTGGGTCACATTGAGTGAAGGGGAATTATCTTGCACCACATACAGTATAAGATATATAATATAGGTAATGTACATAAATCACATAATAATGCTAAAATATATGCTCTTGTGGGAATACATTACTAGCTGTCCAGGGCCACATGTGGTCAATGAGCTGCAGGTAAGACATGGCTATATTAAAGAAAATGTAGGTGCTAATATGGAACTTTTCCTTTGTCTTCTGGCCATTAACCTCTTGAAATCGCCTTCCCTTTGTAAGGTTTTATTTTTTGTTGAAAAAAAATGGGTCAGGGAGAGAAAGAGGGAGCTCAACCTTCCTATTCCATGAAAGAAAAGGTTGCATAAGGGAGAGAAAAATTAGGATTTCTCTCTTCAGATGCCACTTCACCCAGATGCCAGTATTTGGATCTGAATAAAACCTGCCAAAGCTAAACAAGGATACAAAGGAATCGATGTATAGTGTACATCGGGTAAGGTTTCTCTTTCTGCTTTAGATCTGATCATTTCTAAGGACTACCATGACAAATAAAAACAGCCTTAAAGTAATTCTGTATGCAACTTGTTATCCCTAATCAACTTTGGCTGATCTTGAATAAATAAGCAGGTTCGGGTTTAGATGGATGGGTGGAAGGCCAAGGAAAATTCAAAGAATGCAGGCTAGAGTGGTACATTGGAAAGGCACTCCTGAAAAAAGACTGTCACAAACCATCTCTGTTGTGTTACCAGTAAAGTTGTCCCTTTCAAATTGTCATTCCCGGTCATGTTTTGACATGCAAAGTAATATTAAGTCCAAACTGAACCAGATTATTTTGGTTTAAGAATAAGCAACAGGATATAATGTAATTCCACAACAAACCTGTACTGAATGGAATGGAGTAGACAAAACTTCCTGGAATCTGCTCAGCAGCTCTTCTATACCAAAGTGGGAAATGATCCGCATTAAAAATATTCTCCTTGTCTTCGGCTGTCAAAAAGTCTCTTGAAACAGAAGGAAATAAAAAAAATTGCTCTTTTTCATTTCATTTTTCACTTATCCTCTAACTTACCCACTTTTTAAAAACAATATAACTACATTGCATTTTATTCTTTTGTTTGTAGCCCAGATTTATTTTTGATCGATGGGTGGCTGCCTAAATAAATAAATCAGATATTATAAAGCCTGGCTTATTTTCTCCCCAGTGTAAATAAGGTGGTGAACATCACTTTGCATGTTTTAGGATTTGTAATTCCAGTAAAAAAGACATTTGGGGTGGGGGCTGGAGAGTGGCTTTCTCATCTGCTATTTCCCTTTGTTCTGTTACAAGAAATACAAATACAAATAGAAAGGAAATAAAGGCAGATGCATTGAAGGGGAATCCTGTTCTGAATCAATAACCAATTAAAGTACAAAGAAACAGAGCAGGGGGAAAAGGGACTATTTTGTTGTTGGTTGGACTTTTTGCAATTTGAAGTAGCCACTAGGCAGTTGCCAGAAACTAAACTCAAGAATTTCACTTTAGTGAGGGAGAAATGAGGGAGGGAGGGAAAGCAGGTGAGAGAAAATGGATGGTAATATTTATTTATTTATTTTATTTAATTCAATTTATATACCGCCCCCTCTCCCGCAGGACTCTGTGTGTTTCTTCCAGTATATCCAGTATCACTAGAGATCAAATCCCCCTTCTTCTGACTGTAGATTCTCTGGAGCAGATTTGTGTGGCACCATATTGCTCCTACACTGAGAACTATTGCAAAACCTGATTTGCTTCAGCAGAAGCCAATGAAATTGGATTTAATTTATCCTCTGTAGATAAGTTGTATGTGTGTTATTTCAATAAAGAAAATGCCAGGTGGACTTAATGTTCCAGTCCTGAGGATCCAGGATTTGGATATAAAGTATTTTGAAATAAAAATCCCACAGTTGTTTTTTAAGTACACAAATGTGATATATATCCTGCCCATGCATTTTGCTTCCTTATTTGCCAAAGATTTTATGGGAAGAAAAAAAAAAGAGTTGAAGAGTATGTCTGATATCAGAATCAAACATGCACATGTAAGAAGATTTACAATGTGGTAACTTCCATGGAGTTTCTAGTTAGTCTAGAAACAAAGCAATTTGGTTTGCTATGTTCTGAAAGATTTATTTATTTATTTATTTATTTATATACCGCCTGAACTAGTATATCTGAACTAGTCTATAGGGGCATAATTCCAGGGTGGTTACTTCCCCTTCCTATTATGAATCTCTTGAAATACATATGAACTATTATTTAGCTTCCAAAGAAACTAAAGAAAGATAATAGCTAAGCTCATCTAACTTGCAATTTATTTAACCCCCTGATTTTTTTTCCTGATACCACCACTAGATGGAGAGAAAAGGTTGAGCATCTTCCCACAGCAAGCCTCCTTCCTCTTCTCAGTACAGTTAAGGTAGTTACTATGCCTAGCTTTAGTACTTACTGATTAGTTAGTTGTTCTGGCCCAACAAAAAGATTGATCCGAGAAAGGCCCGTCCGAGTTCCAAGGAAAGCAACTTCTACTCCCTTGTCTGAATTTCTGAAAAGCAGCAACAGCATGAAAGCATCCTATTTCTACAAAGTAAACAATTTATGCCTATTTCAAGGTTACAAAACATGTGTAGAAATCAGGGCTGTAACTGTAATCAGTTACCAAATTCAATAATAAACTTAAGCTTTTAATGAAAATTAAAACGTGTCCAAATGAAGGCGTGACTGAAAGGATATTACGTTCTGCAAATGAATGAAGGGTGAAGTTTCTAATGTTGGGGCAGCACAAATCTCAGAATAATATAGGGCAAAAAAGAAAAAAAGATCCACATGTCATCCATTTATGGATTACAAACCTCAAGCCCTTTATCTGGATAATTAAATGATGGGATATGGATTTACCTCTCCAATAAATGTAGCAAACTTTGAGAGCGGTAGAAGTTTGCATATCTGTGTGTGTGCACCACATCTCTCTTTCTCACTGTCTCACACACACATACCCCTCTATACTGATGATAGAACAGCTACTGAATAAGCCAGTAATCAATCTATTTTTGTTTCAGAGATTTGGTATATTTGCTTTCTTAAGCGCAAAGGGATATGGCTTCATGGATTAATGGCATATTTTCAGGATCTTTTATATATATGATATTTTACATTTATCATGTTTGTCTGAATCCGTATCTCTGGTATACTGTTTTGTTTTGTGAGCTGCCTAGAGTTATTTGCTTAAGCTAAGAAGTTATACAAATTTCCTAAATAAATATTCAATTACTTTGACTGGAGTGCTTTTTGATACACACAAATGTATACATTTGTATAAGAAGTTTATACAATCTTTCATTAAGTGCTTGGACTCATCTCATGAAAGCCTGGAGCTCAGCAAAGTTGTTCTGTAGTCCTCCCAAAATCTTTGGGATATGCACATGGATGTTCATTGTGGAATCCCACCAGGATACGTGGTGAATAAAACTGTCATGTCAAGCCCTGGATTATCTGTGGCACTTTTATACCTACGTCCCTCAATCTTCTTTTATCACGAGTGGAGCATCTTAACAAAGAATGTATACAGTCCTAAATTACAGTATATTCATATCCAAATTAATTAATATCAGAAGAAAGAAGAAAAGCCTGTTCACTCACTCTGATTTATTTAGTGCTAGGCTGGTCCAATAAGCTTCAATTGGGGCACTCACTACTGCATCAAATAAGACTTCCTGTATCAATTCTTTGTCACCTGTAATGTTTTAAAACATTCATGAAAAGCTTGTATGAAATCTCCTTATGACACTAAATCTGTCCTCACCAGATACTGATATTAATTTTCCAGGTTTATTGTTTAAAACTTAATTTCAGAAAAAGTTGGAAATGAAGGACAACTCCCCTATTTATTTTTGAGATAGGGAAGAGTAGCAATATTTTTATCTCTCTTTTGCACATCAAACCTTAAATTTCAAATATCCCCTTTTCAATTTAAAGATTAGTCTATAATTCATTGTGCTGGTATTATGCTCCTTAGGAAGCTCTATACTTCTGCACCCTACACCACTACTTACTTTAAAAGCCAATGTTTGCATAAATAAATCAGTTATTTATTGTTTACCTTTTGACTACAGAGTAAAGCTAGCCATTATTATTTGCATTGTGCATGTGGAAGATTTGAACTCAAACCTACTTGAACCCACATAGTCAATCTTTCTGGTTGCAACCCTGTACAACTTCCACAGGTAAGTTAATGACTTACTTTCATGGGTGCTGCGATACTAGATTGTATAAAGAAGTGTGACAGATAAAAAGAAGATTGAACTTCTAATACCCTTAATAGTTGACTTGAAGAAAACAGGTACAGTCTCAAATATGCTTTTCCAAAAGACAACTGGAGTTTATTTTTCTTTGAAGATGTTTCACTTCTTATTTAAGAAGCTTCATCAGTTCTGACTGGATGGTGTGGGGGGTGGAACTAATCCATACACACACACACACACACACACGTACACCCCACCATTTGTGGAGCTTCTTGGATGAGAAGCGAAACATCTTCAAGGAAAAACAAAGGAAGCCCAGTTGTCTTTTGGAAAACTACCTTTGGGACAACCATGACCTGGTTGACTGAGAATATCCATAGACAAAGGCAGATACAGCTTAAAGATACAGGAGCTATATTGTTTTTCCTGGATGCCTTAGTCCATTAAAAATAAAAATGCTATATCTTTCTTTAAAAAGCAAACACAATATATTTCTTTGAGGAACTTTCCAGATTCATCTGAATTCAATTGTGATCAGAAATATACTCACAAGGAAGCAATGGCTCTTTCCCTGTGAGATAGTTTTTAATTGCCTTCAGTTGAGTCATTTGCCGGTGTTCCGGATGCAAGTCTGTGTTGCAATATGACCTGGAGACAATGTGTGGTTAAAAATAAAAGTAAGAAATGTTAGTAACCTGAACTCCCTTTGTCTTTCCATAAGTGGGGACCAGGCACACCAAGTACAGACAGAAAGAACATCACAAGCCAATTGCATGCAGATTTACCATTCATCTGCCAAAGAGACATCAGGCTGTTCTAAATCATGGAGTCCTGAAAGAAGAATAAATGATAAACAGTTACTCTGAGGCACACAACAGCACTAGTACGATCTCTGAATAACATTCATAAAAGTCAAAAAGCCTTCCTCCTTTAAAAAAAATGCAACAAAACCCCCTCAATATACTTTAATGAATGGTGGTAAATTATACTTCCATCAGTGTCCCAAAGGTGCTTCAAGAAGCAATTGGACTTTCTGTTTTTTCTTTGAAGCCATTTTGCTTTTCATCCAAGAAGCTTCTTCAGAGCTGTCTTCAAAGAAAAAACAGAAAGTCCAGTTGCCTCTTGAAAAAGCACCTTTGGGACAACAATGACTGGGATAACTGAGAATCTCCATAGAAACTGTGACTCACAAATATGCAGGAAATTCTAATTTCCAGCTTTTTACTCCCGTCTTCTTCTCCTTGCCTTTTTGTGGCTTTCCTTCGTAATGTCCTCCTATCTTTTATTTACAGATTGAAGCATCTATTGCCACATAAAATCAAGGGAAGAGAAGACTGTGCAGGTGTCTTGCAGCTGCTTAGCTTCTGTCATTTTGTGTACTTAATGATCTTCTCTTGCTTAGGTTTAACTAAATAGTTAGGGATAAACAATCTGCCAAGTTTGATTTTTTTTTTCCTGCCAGTTTGCTATTTTTCCAGCTTTAAATTCAATTCATTTTATCCCACCTCAGAATGCAAGCTAAAAGAATGGCAACCCTGATATATATTACTGTTTTCATACTGTTAATAATAAGGGAGCATCAGTGATCTGGATGTTCCAACAGTTGGAAAACAACTGTTGAGAACTGGTTCATTGGAGGAAAAAAAAGGGGAAATTTGTACAATCTGAAGACAAATGAAAACCCTAATAGTAATGGTAACAGAATCACTTTAGTCAGAGCATTAATTGTGAGTGGGGTTCCTGGGAATTTATAAATGGCAGCAAAAGTTACCAAGAGTAGCATGGAAGATTGCTCTCCTTACAGTCTAAACCAGGGGTGGGCAATTATGGCTCCTTCATGACTTGTGGACTTCAACTCCCAGAATTCCTAAGCCAGCCATGCTGGCTCAGGAATTCTGGGTGTTGAAGTCCACGAGTCATGAAGGAGCCATAATTGCCTACCCCTGATCTAAACTAATCCTCTTCACAAGAAGTGGAAATGGTTTTCCTGTGTACCAAGAAGCTGTCTTTCTCCTGACTTACTATTGGGTTTTCTTTAATTGGAGACGCCTGGGGTAAATGAATGATTTTTTGCATGCACAAGCTAAGGTCAAATAGCTTCAGATTTCAAAACTCTATGACCACAAGAGAATAGAAGCTCTCCCTCCCAAGGTGTAATGCTGTCTAAAGCATCAAATCAATGCTTCAGCCCTAGTATTATTGACAACATAAGTTTTTGTCAGTAAATATTTATGTGCAATTCCACCACCACCCCAAAAGAAAGGAGCCTGAAATGGACTCCATTAGTAATCTAGTGGCAAATCTTCAGGCTCATGCTAGACTCGGAAGTCACACAGGTATTTTTTGAAAAAGGCAGCTGGAAAACCCTTCTGGTGATATTGCCAAGAAAATGCAAATGTTATTATACTCACACTGAAAGCATTTTTTACCATTTGCATACAAATATACATTCATGCACACAGGTGTCAAATTGGTTGATTTTGTGCACCCAGGGCTCATTATTATCAGCACAATAATGTGGTTTATGGGAATCTGATAGAGTCAATAAAGTATTACCTTCTTCTATTGTCACGTTCCCTCTGAAAAAATATTTGCCATGTCCTCTAGACAGAGCCACACCTAAACTGTGCAGATAAACAAAAAGCAGACCATAAAAACTGTGGCATAAACAAAGCTAGAAATACAGGAAAAGATAATTACTCCCTAAGGTTTTAATTCCTGCTCTAGAAACAATTTTGTTTTGTTTCTAAGACCTTGGTGGTTGCACGTCTTGGCCAACCAGACACTTTGATGCCATTTTATGTTTGTTGTGCCAGCAGCAATGGACTGTTTATATTTATTAGGGGTGCAATAACCCCTGCTCTATCTCTCTGGCAAGCAACAATGAACACTCGCCAAGGTCAGCGTTGTTCAGCCAAGAGTAGAATCTGCCCATAGGCTTGTAGAGGAGGAGGCCGTTTTCATACAAATGAAAATCATCTGTATGGAAAATAATTCTCACTGATAGTATAAGAGCTAGAAGAGCTGCTGAGAGCAAGGAAATCTAAGAATGTGAAAATCGGAGCTTAATGACACACTTGGCATAATTTCTTGGTTACATATGTTAACCTTGCTTAATATTTTTGTGATGGAAACAGTATTACCCTAGGCTCTTTCCCATAAAATACTAAGGGCAGCACTATGGAAGGTTGCAATTAATTGTTGCATTTTTACAATTGTTTCTTACCTTTTTGAAAGTACTGATTTAACTGTATATTGTCCTCAACTTACAACCATAATTGATCCCAGCATTTCTGTTGTTAAGTGAGACATTTGCTAAGTAAGTTCTGCCCCATTTTATGACCTTTCTTGCCACAGTTGCTAAGTGTATGACTGCCGCTGTTAAGTTAGTAACCTGGTTATTAAGAGTATCTAGCTTTCCCATTGACTTTGCTCATCAAAAGATTGCAAAAGGGGATCCCGTGATACCATCATAAATATGAGTCAGCAGCCAAGCGTCTGAATTTTGATCACGTGACCATGGGGATGCGCAATGGTCGTAAGTGCAGATGGACAGTCACTAAACGAATTGTTGTAAGTCGAGGACTACCTGTAGTACAGGTGACCCAGAATAGACCAATAGAGTAAAAGCACATTGTTCTCATTTTGAAATCTGACCAATCTGTGAATTGGATACCAATTTTATGTAAGTAAGATTCAGCAAATTCTTCAATCTGGAGACATACTGTAAAAGTTATGCATGGGATTTTAAATCGCATCTACTATCAAACTAAGACAACATGAGAAAGTCAGGCACTTGACAGACGAGAATTGACAAAGAAGAAAAGATAAGAAATTGCACTGATGGTCCAATAGTTTTCTGCAGCTGGACTCACATCTATTTTATGAACATCTGCCTTGTGGGATGACAGCCACAAAGCATCAGCAGAATTCATGCTTGAACTGAAAGAAGAACCATTGAGTTTTATGTGCAACTACTTCATACAGAAAGTTTCCAAAATGGTAGCTTACGGAATCTCCCTAGGGAGTAAAGGAGTTTTAGATGTTGGGCTATGTTCACCAGATTGGCTACTGAGGCCTCCTATAGACCTTGCCTAAACAATGTAGTCTTGTCTCCAGTGTAAGTTAGTATGGTCCTCTTGGCATCAATCCTACCACCTGACTAATCCCTGATTGGTGCATATGTTTGAGCTCTCACGTCTGGTTGAGCGGTGCTGGTTTATTGCAGAAATAAGACAGTCTTGGGAGCTTGTCAGTGTCACAGCCAGAAATGAACTCCAGCCTGCTCACTAAAGGCAGAATTACACTATGAAAAGAACTGCATATGGAGTGTGTTGTGCTTTGGATTTGATTTGTGGTTCAGTTACCGGAACAGGCATTCCATGAATATGTAGAACTAAGCTCTGTATAAATAAATTCTAATCATTTTATTTGCTAGTGCATCTACAATCACTAAGTGTTGCATCATTGGATCAGTGTTACTAGTCTGGATATTGTTTAATTATTTTGTGGATGGGAAACATTTTACTGAAACACTGCAGTCATTCTTCCTTCTTTTGAGTACAAGATGTGTTTATGTTTCATGTAATTGCTTATAACAAATGAATAACATTTCTGAATGTGTGCGTGACTCTCTGAGCCTTTGAGTATGTGTGACTGAGGCAAAAGGAACTGCCTGTAGATAGTGACGAGAACTACAGATTTATAACGAAGGTGCAGTGTCCTAGAAGTGTGTATTAGTAATATTGTTAGCCACACCTAATCTACAGTGTGCATACAAATGTATTTCTTTTAGCCCTATACAAAAAGCACATTTTCATCAATGGCACGGGAAATTCAGCAGGAGATAGGAAGCAAGTTTCTTAACTGAGCACAGAATGGAGTGCCTTCTGAATGACAGTGATACGGCCAGGCAATTTATCATTCATAAATTTTCCATCTCTAAATAAAACCTGGAAAAGCACATTGGAAAGCTATTTCCCTTGCTCTTTTCAGCATCATTCAGGGACGTTTTATTGTCAGCTTCTTCTGATGAGCTTTTAATGAGCTCATGAGGCCTGTAGAAATGCAATTGCAATAAGCCCAATGAAATATTCCATTTATTGTGAGCTGCTTTACCTGAAAGGGGTCCCCTTGATATCTGTATAATAGTAGTCATTTGTCATCACCAACACTCGCTTCTAGATACAAAAGAGGGGGGAAAAAGCTTATATGAAAAGTTTGGCATGTTTGAATTAAAAAAAAAGCAAACATGTAATCTAGGGCAAGATAGAGAGACATGGAAACATTCAAAATTCATCTATATGTAATAAACATGTATACAATTTTATTTTTACATTTTATTGGAAAAAAAGTGCTATTCAAAATACCCCTTTGTCCACTGTTTTCTTCACTTCCATGGAGAATCTTCCTGTTTTCCGATTCACCATTGCATTTCGAAGCTTAAATTGGAAGGAAAAAAAGGAGGGGGAGTATAAAAAGAAATTTAAATACAAGAATTAAGACAACATCTTGTTTTTCTCTTTATATATGTCATCATTTTAAAAGATATTTGGAAGGAAGAATAGGTACATGTGCATTCTTTCTGCTCTAATTTGTTTAGCTACCAGTCATGGTCATTATATATTCCTGCATCACAACTTCCAGAGCCAAAGATTATTTGGCTGAAAATGCTGGGAATTTAGTTTAAGAGGTTCTAAAAGCATCGTGTTGAAAAATAGGCTACAAAATAAAACACAGCTGAAATTTGGCCCCGAGTCCAACACATCTGGAGGTCATAGGGTTGGACAGGATTGATTTATACCACATATTAGTACCTTTCAGTGCTTTGAATATGAGGGTACCTAAAGAGTGTGTAGGTACAAGTAGTACTTGCCACCAATGACTTAGATATAAGTTATCTTTCTCCTGGATCATACTACAGATGCAGAGAACCAGCAGGTGATAAAAGAGAGGATATAACTGCTTTAAAGAGCCACCTACACTGCCATATTAACCCTCCTGTGAGCTCTGAACCATTCCCATCCTACCTCCCTTTAATCTGAATCAGACAATCCGTGCCTTTTCTTAGGTCATCATTTTATAGATATTGCCTTACTTAAACAGAATGACCATGTGTTGGCAAAAAAAACAACAACCCACAAACACAGAGCAGTGGGAATTGGAACAACTTCTTACTACTTGCAAGTTTCCCCCTTAAGTTTCCTTGTGAGAAACAGCAGAAATAGTCTCTTTTCCCTTCCCTTCCCTGGTAAGTGGCTTCTGCTGTGTGAGGAGGAAGCAATGGATTGTGAGACTGGCTAGGAACATTGTGAGACTGGCTGTCATGCAACATTGAAAACAAAGACCATATGACCAGAGTCCATAGCACTGAAGCAGTCAAAACATTCCCCAAATTCCATGGATTCATGGATCTCAGATTTTGGCCACATTCTGCAAGTTAGCCCATCTGAAGTGCCTCCGTTCAAAAACGGCTGCTCTTTAGTTTAATTAACTTAATTTAATTAACTGTTGCTGCATTTTGTCCAATTAAAGATCATGACAACACAAATTTTATTAGGATTTAGGTAGATTCCTGCATGGTATAATATAATTCAGGCCAGGTATATGTAGCTGTTGTAAAGTTAAGCATGTTGTACTTCAGTTCATTGTTGACTCAAAGGTGACCTTGTCGTGAAGCTAATACTAGATCACACTGCCTGTACAATTTGGTTGTTTTTTTTATTAATTTACAAAGGAGCCAGGAACACTACTCAGGTGATCCTGAGGACACAGATAAACTCCCAAGTGTTTCAATGACTCTCTAAATCAGGGGTCTTCAAACTTGGCAATTTTGTGACTTGTGGACTTCAACTCCCAGAATCCCTCAGCCAGCAAAGCT
>JAEANM010008856.1:0-16719 GCA_017656035.1 Myanophis thanlyinensis
AGCCCATGGATAGAAGCTGTTTTTCAGCCTATTTGTCCGGCTGGCTATGCTTCTGTATCTCTTGCCTGATGGTAGAAATATGAAGAAGAGTTATCCTACCCCTGAGAGCCATGAACAGATAATTTGTTGGAAATAAATATGAAGTGCAGTCTACAGAACTTCTTTTGTTGTACCCTGAGTCTCACTTCTCATTATGTTCCTATATCACATCAGTTGCGTATGTGGCAACCTTACATTCACCTGCTTTGCTTTGCTTTGCTTTGCTAGAAAGTTTATTGAACCGGCAGCATTACAAATGTGGGTTGGGATTAGGCTCATTGTAGTGCAACATAGCTGGAAGGCCCCAGGCTAGGAACATTTGCCTTAAAGGACGGGATATTTTCATTATCTCAGCACCGAAACACCTAATCTTCAATGTTCAGCTAGAATCTCCAATTACCGTAGATGAGACAGCTCGAGGGACATGCTAGGTTTTGGAAAGCCAGTTGCAATTAGAGCAGACAGCACTGGACTAGATGTAGCAATAATCAACCAGAATAATTCAAGCTTTCAGCTGTCCCTGTATTTTGAATAAGTGCAATGGGAAGAGATATTAGAGTACTGTGAGATATTTGGGAGGCACTAAGTTGTGCTGTAGTTGAGGGCAAAATCTGAGTTTAAACGCCTTGATTGTTGATTGGGCAGCATGGCACAAACCATTATCTTTTCCTTACAGTAAAATGGGATTATCAGGGGGATGAATGACACTTTGTAAATCATTTATTATGCATGCCAAAAGGAAGATCAGAAGCTGCCTTATACAAGGGCTTCATCTAGCTCACTACCGTCTCCATGCTTAACAATGATGGATGGAGTTCTTTCAAGCCCAGATACCAAGGACTGAAAGGGCATTTTGCATTTAAAATATGTGCTCTCCCCATGTAGCCTACTCTTTGTTACACGTTGTTACCAATGAAATTGATAGTGTTGGACTTCATGAAGGGGAGTTCTTTGCTCCCACTATTGGAGATCCAGAATAAACTTACATATTTATAAATCAATGGCTTTGCTGTATTGTCCACTTATTAGTTTTAGTTGTTCTGATCCAGCTTTGTTGTGACAGCTCTATAGGTATCAGTAATCCTTGACTTATCATTGTAGTGGAGTCTGCCCATTATAGTTCTACATCATGGTGGCAGTAAAGCAGATTATCATGTGATGACCTGATTATACAAGGTTTTTTGCAACGGTTAAGTGCAGCCATTGTTCACTGAAGTGGTTGTTTGTTTGTTTTTTTTTGCCAAAAGCCAGAAGTAAACATTGGTTTTCAACAAAAAATGTAAATTGTGGTCACATGACTGCAGGACTCCTGCAAATGGTCATAAGTGCGGGCCAGTTGTTGAGGACTCAAAATGCAGTCACGTGACTGGGAGGGGGCAGCTGTCGTAACTTTGGAACCAAGTTGCAAGAACCTTTTAGGGGAGTCTGTTGTAACCTTGAATGGTTAATAAGTGAGCAGTCATAAGTTGAAAACTAGCTTATTTGTAAACTGCTACCTTGTAAACTCCATCTTCTTTTGCCCCAGCTACTGAAACATCCAGCTCTTTGAACTTGGCTTCTCACAACATTTGATTTCCCTTCTGATAAGAAAGATAGTGTGCCTATAATGTTAAGAATTTGTTAAGAACAACTTGGCTGACAATTCCATGTTTGTGGTTTGATTTTTAAGAACTTCACTCCTGTGGAACTTCTCAAGCAACACTAGTAATAACATCTGATGAAGATAACTGAGTGGCTTTCCTTTCTTCACTTCTAATTTAAATCAAATACTTTAGATTAGGTTCATTCTGCACTTTATGGCAAATTGCCCTGTGACAAATTGCATCTTCTGTTTACAGTAAACTGCTAGCAACACATTAAAATAATGAGGCAGAGTTGATGATGAAATTATGCCTCCTTCATTTCCGCAACAGCCCTGCTCTGAATAAAACTGCCTTTGAATCCCAGGCTGGGCAGAGAATTCCTCTGCTCTTCCAACTTTTTTTCCCCTGTTTCCTTCAAACTGACAGTCAGTTTCATTATTCACAGAATTGAAGACTGTGGATGTATTCACACGACATGCTAATACAGTTTTGTAATTACAAACAGGTTACCTTTCAAGATGCTGTTTGTAAGTCTATTTTGTTTGTAAATCTATCCAGATATTTTTAAAAAACCGGCACAGTACATTTTTTGCCTTGTATAAGTGGCACTTACACTTAGTTCCAGGCATATTGTAATTCATAGTTACTACAGAAAATAAAATAAACACACATTAAACACCACAAGATCAGTGAACAAACAGGATGGCATAGCATCCAAAATGGTGCACCTCAGCCTCCCTATGTACGGCAATGCTTGAAGCACACATATGTGGCATGCTGTAAACAAACCTTTCTGCCTTCTCACCTGGGATCTTCTAGTTGGAATTGAGAATAGATTTGTTTGTTATCAAAGTTTGTAACTCAAAAATTAATAAGTATAGATAGTCCTTGACTTATGAATACAATTGAGCCCAAAATTTCTGCTGCTAAGTGGGACAGTTAAGTACTTCAGTTTTGCCCCATTTTATGACTTCTTGTCACAGTTGTTATGTGAATCACTGCAGTTAATTGTTAAGTTAGTAGTTAAGTTAGGTCACTGCAACTCATAAACATGAGTTAGTTGCCAAGTGGCCAAATTTTGATCACATGACCAATAGTTTTTGTAATTTTGAATGTTCATTAAATGAACTGTTGTTAAGTCAAGGACTACCTGTACTATCGTTATTGGTTAGTTTTAACCTCCTTTGTTTTGCTTCTTTATTTACACCAAAGAGTCACTGTATCATGTGAACCCAGAAAGTGAAATAGATAACCAAGTCTAGAATACTGCACAAAATGTATTTTTCTGCAACTCCCATACTCTCCTAACAAGTATGGCTGTGCTGTTCAGGAGTTATGAAAGCTATCTGCCAATGTAGCTGTTGTGGCCGGCTGGCTACCAGCAGAGCTAGTGGCAGACTTGGACAGTGAAGAGGACCTTGAGCCAGTCCTGGAGTCTGGGGAAAGCTTTGATGGGTGCTCTGCATCAGAGGCAGCCATCCGACAGTTAGCAGCTGCCTTCAGAGTCGGAGATCAGTGGGGAAGAAGAACAGCTGGAGCCTGTTTCAGATGTGCATATGTGCAGAGGTGTCAGGAAAAGGGAACAACTAAGAAGCAGGGGTCGACTCAAAAGTAAAGGCACAAGTGGAAGCTGAATGGCCCCTCCCATAGAGAATAAATAGGAGCAAAAGGGAAGTGATGTTTGTAGGAGACAGTTCGCTCATTATTGTGAAGATTTGCTATCCAAGTTTGTGCCATATAGAGACTCCTTGCCAAGTATTTTGACTGGAAACTCAGCCTGGCAACTATCCAAGGATTGATGAGGTCTGCTTTTTGCAATAAAAACTTGAAAGGTTTACTGCCCAGACTTTTCTGATGTGAATGAGAAGAATTCACAGTAACAAAATGAAAAGGGTTTTTTTGGGGACCAAAAGCCTATTTCGTGATTCTGTTAAGCCTGGGTCAGAATAGTAGCTGAAGGCTTCAGAGTAGGCAATGTAATTCCCCATTTAAAATCTTCCCCAGGGATTTCTCTTATGAATCAATTTACTTTCTATCTCATGAAACACTCTCTTTTCTGCCTGGATAGAAATAATACCATGCACCAAACCCAATGGCATTGTAGTTGCCGTGAAACCAGATTTATCAGAATTGCTATACTTCTGCCTTTTAAAAAAAAAACTTAACATTGAAGGAAAAGATCAAGGATGTACAATTTGGCTGAATAGGGTTTAAATAGCACGCCAGACATTTTGCCAGAAAGTGGTAGGTGGGACCAGAACAAAAACCACATTTCATTTAATTTCCTACTAATTGAAATGAAATATAGTTAGCCATCTATTAGAAACATTATCCTCCTAGTATAGTAACAATTATCATTTTAGAAACAGCTGTTGGTTATCTCTGGGAGCCACACACAAAGTGTTAAGGAACCGCAAAAGACCCAGGGCTATCAAATGGTTCATCTTTGATGCAAATGGTTTCAAGCTGTCCAAGATGCTGTTTCAAATGCCATATAAGCTTGTTTCCCTTTTCTCTCTTACCTTTATTCCACGAAAGGCATTAAAGCCCTTCAGTTCTCCTAGTGATGGCATTTGAGTAACTGCTATAGAAGCCTCCATGCTGAATTTGATGTTCCTTTAAAGCCTCACTACTTTGCGTACTGTGTCTTTGGACTTAACATTTTTGCAGATTTACCAAAATATATATTGTATTGGCTATGTGCCAATGCTATATGCAAATAATGATACCCAACTTCTAGTTGTAGCTGCTCAGGAGTGGCAAAAATGGATCAGCTTTCAGGATGCAGTTCGTGAGTTCATTTATGTGGCCAATTTTAAGTAGAGGTCTTGATTTTGTTCTCCGCAGGAGCTTTTGCATCATATTAAAAAGTGTGTATTTATCAACAGAGTCATTCAAGATTGATGGAGAATCTTGAGATTGCAGTCTTTCTTAGCTTGCAATGAACTACTGTCTACTGCTAAATGAACAGAAAGCCCTCTGTTCAACGCTGGCTATAGGCATCAGTCTTCAAGGGCCCTCATTGTGAACCCTCTCCCCCTTCCATTCCATTATTAATATTAGATCCTAGAACAGGACCTCATTTGCCATTAATTAGTTTCTTTCTGAAAATCGTGGTGTTGAACTGATGGTACAAATACTGACGTAAGTGCCTGAAGAGGGGGTTTTGGGGGTGGGGGGTGGGGAGAGAGATTAACCTTTTTAGTTCTGACCAGAAAGATTCCCACATACACCCAGCATAAATCAGACCCTGGAAAAGGCTTTTGCCTCAAGGGCCAAACTAAACATAATGGTGGGAACGTGTTCCGATATTAAAAACATGAATCTTCAGCAATCACATAGACCAGTGTGGCTTTCAAACTTGGCAACTTTTTAAGTTGTGTGGACATCAGCTGCCAGAATTCTGGGAGTCGAAGGTCACACCTCTTAAATATGCCAAGTTTGAACAACACTAATCTAGACAGGGCAAAAGAGAGAAGGAAGAGAATAGCTTGGAGCATCTCTTGACTGGGAGAGGAATGTTTAAGTGTCTGTGGTTGTACTGGAACTGAAGTCTTCAGGTATTTCAATGGACCAAAGGCTGGAAAAGGCTGAAATAGGTAAGCATCATGAGAAGGGAAAGAAGACTGTGACTTTGGGAAAGTTCTATATTCCAGATTTAAACATGCCTTTCACTGTCATAACTTAAATCTCTACCCCATGTCTTTATCTACAGTCTAACTCTAAATACAAAAATCTACTTCTGTTATATCTAGTTTAGCCAGCATGATGTGGCATACCAGTAATTGATACTGGGTCAAGATACTTGAAATCCTGATTTATCCTGCAACAGTGATCTGAAACTGGGGAGAGACCACCGCTGAAGAATAATATACAGCATAGCTTGTATAATCAAGATTCTTGGTTGAATGCATAGCAATTGTCCTTTCTGGGATGCGAGTGGCAGGATGGGAGCAAATCAAATTGCAGCTTGCCTGATTTATCTTAATTTGTGACGTAGTTGACTCTCACTTTACACTAATCCATAGTTTGTTTAGCCATGATTTATTGAATAAACTCTTGCTGAGTTCATAAAAACACCCTTCTCAGCACAATTAGCTGAAGCTCTCACATTGGAAAGATGCTTATGTGTTTCCCCCCTGGGTATTGTGGGATCAGTTAGCAGTGTAGGTCTGGCACTCCCCTTGGTCAAGGAAAGATGATGTAAAGGTTGGAGCCTGAAAAGGCTCTTGATGTGCGAGATAGACGGCACCTCTTCAAACTGTGTAGCTTATGCAAAAGATAAAGGCCAAACAGAACACCTGGGAAATTAAGCTGATCAAGTCTACTGTTTTTAAAGGTGCTATTTTTAACAGGATGGTGATTAACCATTGAGAAAAGCCTCACAAAAGCATGAAGTTGGTATCTCCTTTGCACCAAGGTTCAAGACTGTTCAGTAACTTTCATGAGCAGTCTGTAGTAGCAGAAAGAAACTACCCAACAGCCTACAGTATATGTTGCCGTTATTGTAAATAAAAGGAGAAAAATCCCCTTGGCTTTTCTTACACTGAAGGCAGATATTTTTGGGTAATCCTTCAGATCTAGTGATTAGAGGTAGAGGCGTGTGTTAACTAGAAGAAGGCTTGCTTTTTTTTTTCTCTTTTGCTGGCTTATGATGCAACTTCCCAAACAAAATTAGCAGGATGATGGCTTATAAACCAATTGTTTTAGGGCTCATTCACGTAACTGTGCTAAGAGGAACAATGCTTGTGATAAAGAAGGGGATTTGTCACTTATCCCTTACTAGCATGTTGGTGATAGACAGTTCAAAAGGTATGTCTTTGGAATCAGCCAGACAGGCCACAGGGTGTACCACATAACTGGCAGCGTCGCAACCTCATGTGACTTCCGTTTCACGAAGGAAGTTTTATCCCCTCTTATAATTCAAGGGCATTATAATATCATTTCTCTATGTTGGCAATAGAGATTAGGGTTAACTTTATGTTGCTAAGTGAAACATTTGTTAAATCGGTTCTGCCCCATTTTTTTACAACTTTTCTTGCCACAAGTGAATCAGTGCATTTGTTAAGTTAGTAACATGGTTGTTAAGTGAATTAAGATTCCCCATTGACTTTGCTTGTCAGAAAGCTGCAAAAGCTGATCACGTGACCCCGGGACATTGCAACTGTCATAAATACGGACCAGTTGCCAAACATCTAAATTTTGGTCACATGAACATGGGGATGCTGCAATTGTCATAAGTGTGGGAAATGGCCATACGTCACTTTTTTCAGTGCCGTTGTAACTTTGAATGGTCACTAAATGAACTGTTGTAAATTGAGGACTCCCTGCATATTTTGCGTGCTGTCATTGGTTCTGTGATACATCTGGCTCCTTCCAAACTGAAAAAAGAACTCCAAAATAATATTTGTAATAATATTTGAGTAAATCCCCTTTCTGAAGTACTCTTCCGTGTATTTTTTATTTATGTTTTTATAATGAACACTGGGTTTATTATACTTGCCAATATGTAACATTACATTAAGGGTGAGATCGGTATGAAAGGAGAGAGTCGGAGTTAAAATCCAGAGATGGCTGAATAGCTTGGAATTTTCCATGAAGGCTGATGTATTTCAAGGGTTTAATTTTTGGTACAATATTCACTTGAAACCAAGGTGGGCCACGTAATATACAGTAACTGTGTGGGATGAACACCACCCTCCATCAGCCTTCCCACAGCCAATACGTTTTTAAACTTATGGCTGCATTTCAAATTTATTGTGCTTGGGTGCAATTTTACATTCATATGGCATGTTATTCAGCCAGCATAACTGGATGAACAAGGAAAGGATGTGCAGTGCCCTACTTCACACACTGCCAGGTCATGATTTGTCGAATAAGTCACAATTGAATGAGTGCAGTAAGCACTAGCCTGTATGGTTTTTTTTCTCCCTCACAACTGGTGTCTGAATTGTCTCGGGACGCTAATAGTGGTTAGAGGTGGTGACAGTTGTTATCTGGAGGCACCTGATGATCCTTGTTTTAAGAAAACAATGATCACAGCATCTGATGATTAGATCTTAGGGCAGGGATGTTGGATTCTGACGCCCATCAACTCGAACATGGCCTTTCAAATGATCCTGGATTATTGCATTTGTAATGTAAGAATAGGTTTATATTGCTTTTCACAATGATTATTTTCTGAAAGCTAATCACAAATTAATTTAAAATCCAGCTTCTAAAAGGCTGCAGTTTCTGTTCCTGCAGGTACGTTTTTGTTTTTTTGTTTTTGCAAGAGTCGTTTTCAAATGAAATTTCCACATGCTGAGGCAAAATATCTTTGTATAAGATCCAGGAAAGAAATAATAACAAAATCCTTTAACTCTCATGCCCTGTTTGTGTATTGCTATGCATAAAGCAGCTGGTCTTTCCTTTAAGAAAGGAAACCGTGGACCCAACGAGCCTCAGCTTGAGCCAGCGAGGCAATTGCTGTATTTTTGTGTTTTGTAAAAGCCAACCTGGGATGCTGTAGGCATGCCACAAGATGACGTAGTCATAAAAAACATGAGAAGTTCATTATAAACATCAAACAGAAAAGAACATCTGGGCTACATGGTAACTCGAAGAAAGCCACCCCAGCACCTCCCTTCAGCATACGTCATTCTGTAGAAAGCTACTGTTACTCCATTCCCGTGGAATATGGCAATTTTTCTGCAAAGATCATTGTTAGTTTTGTTTTTAAGAACATCTGCTTTGCCAGCCTATGTGCAGACATCCTAAAAAGCTGTAGGATTTTGCTTCAGGGTGCCTATTTGTCAGGAAACAGGACTACTTAATGTTACTTGCAAGAGATCAACTACTTAAAAAAAAACTGCTCGTCTCCCAACCCTATCTGTCTTCTGAGTGTGTGGAAAACTCCCACTAAGTACTGATCAAAACAACTACACTTGTAAAGTCATGTAAATTAAAGATAGCAATTAAAGGCATGTAACATATCACTTCTGTAACTTGCTTGCCTGATTAATTTATGGAAGTCATTATCACAAGTTCTGGCTTTTCTCTTTTAGAAAAAATATTGGCACCCTCCCTCCCTTTTTTTCCCCAGAAGTCCATTTTAGAATTGCTGGACTTTCTGTCCAGCCATTTTATTTTTATTTTGCTAGTTTAGTACCCCCTTTTTGTTTTTGGCAAAAGGGTAGTGGGATTGAAGTTGTCAAGACATTTGTGCACCCAGTAAAAATCTCATTCCTCCTTCTAGATTCTTTCTGTCTGACAGCCTGCTTCTATCCTGCCCCCTTCCTCTTTGGTCTCTTAGCCAGACAGTGAGAAAAGCAACTTCAGCAGATCACTTTTTAAGGGAACAATTAGTAGCTTTTACCTGTCAATTGCCATTTGATAATCTGGCTCTGATCTCCAGGGCTTTGATTTTCATGAGAAAAACCAAGTACTGAGGCTGGCTGCCACTTATTCTTTCATTTGCCATGGGCCTCCAAGAATGGAATGGACTGATTTGATTGTGTATTATCAACTCCTAGCTACTACATGGAATAGGGGTAATCTCCAACTTTCTAACCGGGAGACCACAGGCAGTAAGGATGGATGGGCATGTCTCAAAGTCACTCAACCTCAGCACCGGAGCACCCCAGGGCTATGTTCTGAGCCCCCTGCTATACTCCCTATACACATATGACTGCATGGCCACTACGGACTCCACCACCATCATCAAATTCTCTGACAACACCGTCATGGTGGGCCTGATCTCCAACAACAATGAGACGGCCTATCTAAATGAGATTAAGAACCTGGAGAACTGATGTCAGGAAAACAACATCCTCCTCAACGTCAGCAAGACAAAGGGGCTTATAGTGGACTATAGTACAAAGCAGAAAAGATCATACCAGACCTCCGTCATCAACAACAGCCCAGTGGAGAGAGTGGACTGCTTCAAATACCTAGGCGTCCACATCTCACAGAACCTGAAATGGACCCGACACATTGACACTGTGGTGAGAAAGGCCTGGCAGCGTCTATACCACTTTAAATGATTGAGAGACTTTAGACTGCCCCCCCCAAGTGCTCAGGAACTTCTACTCCTGCACCATAGAAAGCATCCTGACGGGCAACATCACCACCTGGTTCAGAAACAGCACCATACAGGACAGGCAAGCCCTACAGAGGGTGGTGCGCATAGCAGAGCGCATCATTCGCACCAAGCTCCCTGAACTACACTCCATATATGACAAATAATGCCAAACTACAGCCAGGAAGATAAAGATGGACCCCAGCCACCCCAACAATGGACTATACGCCATGATGCGGTCAAGAAGACGCCTCCGCTCCCTGAAAGCCAACACAGAGAGACTAAAGAAAAGCTTCTTCCCACAGGCAATACGGACCCTAAACCATAAACTATAACAACCCCTTTCTATCACCCCCGAACTTATTCTCCTACCAGGTCTATACTAGTACCTCTTGCTCTATTACCTATGGCCGCAGGGCAATTGCATACACATTTCACTGCATTTCATACCATGTATGACTATGTATGTGATGAATAAAATTTGATTTGATTTGAATTGTTGAAATAAATTCATGGAGGAGAGACCAACCGATAACTTCCAGGCTTGCGCCCTAAATGGAACTGCAGGTTCTCACTGGTCACTTATGTAGAGAGGCTAAGTGATTGGATTCAATTTCATTCATAGTAGGGCTCCCATTTCTGGATTGCAAAAATCCACACGACCTCTACAGTAGATGACAATAAAGAGACACAGAAAACTGTACTGTCAATGTCCAACAACTAGGATGCCCTGGTACATATGATCCCTTTAATTTGCCAAGAAAATTGGAGGTTAATTTTGATAACGGACTATGTGCAATTTATCTGGTTCCATAAGTGAATGTTTGCAAGCGTATTTCCCCTATATGATTATCAAAATGGATGTATTTTCTTCCTGATTGTAGCAGGCTGTACTTCAGATCATTCTTACAGGAGGATCCATACAAATCTAGATGCTTCCTACAAGGTCTGTAAACTGCAGGTCATATATATTATCAGGCTCATTAATGCTATTACTATAGGGTATAAATGTGAAGATAAATAAGATGGGTCTTTTGGCTTCTATCTACTGTACTGTATCTGGAAACAGTAAAAACAAAACCTGGCTGTGTATTGTTCTTTAATGACCCTCATTATTCATTCTTTGCAGATATTTGAAGCTGCTGATGTGATTGATCATCACTGTTATTATATTTTTACATCCATGTTGGCTTTTTAAAAAAATTCTTAAAGTACTACATGATGATAAAGCTAAAACAAATTTATGTACTAGGTCCAGGTGTTACTATTGTACAACACAGGGTCTTAATACCTAACTGAAATTTCATATTTATTTGGGTAATATCCACATGGTATCTAATTTGTTTTTACTTCCAGGTAAACAGATAATAAGTTGCACTTTGTGACATTTAACCTTGAATCCTTGTTTGGATCATTGATGTTACTTAATGGAACACCAGTTGCCACTCTGACCAAGAATTAGTTTTTCTCCAAGTATTATTTTAGCTATATATATTTGGCCATCAGAACTGTTATAGTCTGCTCTACAGGTCCCAGCTGGACGGCACCCTTGTGCATTATATGCCAGAATGCAACTCCTGCCATCATTTAGAATCCTTTCTGAAATCATGGTTGAGAAACTCATAGTCGTTCTCTTCCTGGCTAGTTCCCAAATTTAATACTGAGAATTGAGCACAATCTGTTCTAAGCAATCTAACCTTTTTCTGTTAACAAGTTGGTATTGAGACGGTGTTAGTAAACATACTAGTTTAGTCTTGCCTGAAAGAGAAATAATCTTATTTCCCCATTCTTTAAGGACCAGTAAAGCAATAATTCCCTCTAGGCAGGTCCTCAAGATTTTGGCCATGTGTCTCATTTCAAACTTTCTACTCTCCAATAATAAAATAGGCCCATTAATATTTATCAAACTAACTCAGATTTATAGTTTAATTTAAAGAGGGCTAGTGGTGTAGTGGTGAGAATGAAGTACTGCCGGCTAACTCACTGCTCACCGCCTTGACCAACTCAAGGTTGACTCAGACTTCCATCCGTCCAAGGTCAGTAAAATGAGAATCCAGATAATTGGAGGCAATATGCTGGACTCTGAAAAACTACATAGAGAGGGCTGTAAAGCACTATGAAGTGTTATATAAGTCTAAATGCTTTGCTTTTGCTATTGTTATTAAGGCCAGTTCAACTCAAAGGATCAAAAAGGGACATAGCCTCAATTTCTGAGATGAAACTTTGGATTCAAAATTAGTTGTTCTTTGCTTCTTATTTTAACTGTTCTTATAGCTGCATTATGGGGGAAAATTGACTTAATTAATTTTTGGATGAATCAATTGGATCACAATTATACTATCACTTGGATCAAGCAGTCAGATTTAAAACACTGTACAGCTATGACGTATAAAAAAAGGAATTTATTTATAAACAAGCATAAAAAAAGGCAAGCTAGATGTAGCCAATCACATCGTTGCAAATGATGGGCTGCCGACTTCGGCAGTTCATTAGGGCAGCAAAGCTGCTACAGTCTGTAGAAAGCTCGCTGATGTTGGCGTGGGACTGGTGGAAGTAGGGTAATGAAGGGCGCCCACCCAGACCGGCAGGGCAAGAGAAACGCTTGGTGCCGTCCCGATCCTGCTTGGTGCGCTCCGTGCGGGAGATGCCAGCCAGCCTGCGGCGAACGTTGCCTGAGAGGTTAAGCAAGAAGCCATGGGGCTTGGCCAGCCAACGCTGCAGCCACCCCCGTTCCCCGCTTTCTTCAGGCAAGTCCATCCAGTTCTCCACTAAGTCAGCAAAGCAGTTGTCCCCCAGCACAAGGGGTTGCCGGTTACGACTCTGGGACAAGAGGGACACTGTCCAGTCACCTGCATCTGAGGGCTCGCCGTCCCGCCACCGCTCTAGGCAGGCATCTGAAGCCGATTTTGGCCGGGGCCTCCTGGCTGGCACTCGACGACGTAGGAAGCCCCCTGAGGAAAGCTTACTGGCTCTCAGGGGCGGGGGGCCTTCCTCGTCCCGCCAGCTGTTCCCGGATACTTCTGAATAGCCCGAATCGAACTCCAGACTTCTCTCGCTGCTGGGTGGGGAGAAAACAACTTCTTCTTCCACAGCTCCCTCCAAGCAACAGGCAGAATCTGCTTCTGAGATCGCTGATATCCGTGGGCTGATACAGGACTTTGAGGAAGGCAGAGCCGAGGGCAGCCGTATCTCCTGGGGTTCCAGTCTCAGCTCTCGGTCGTGAGCCCTCTTGAGATCGTGGAGGGTCCGCATCATGCACTGCATCTGGCCTCGCAGCACCTCACTCGACTCCTTCATGCACAGCTGTGGGGAGGAAAAGCAATTGTCCTTATTTTCTTGAAAAGAGTCACCCAAGAAAAGTGTCCCCCCCTTTCAAGTCCCAGGTGAGAGCCATGACAACTGAAGATAGCTAGCACATATACCCCAATTTACATCTGTGCTGAAATCCTCGAGCCAACTTAATCTACTCATGAGCTTAGTGCCACAAACATCCATAAAAAGCCACGTGTGGGTCACGAGCCCAGACAAAAACACAATGATCAATGTCTCCATAGATCTGAGCTGGTGACCTCACATGACCCAGGCCCCCTCAGGCAAAAGCATTTGCTTGACACAAACCCTTTGATGATGGTCTGACACCGCTCCTTTCCTGCCCCTCAGCCTTTAGAAAGCACCACTCGCCCTCTTATGGCTCCGCTTACCTGGTCCACATATTCTACTGCCTAAGAAGTCCCACACATCAAGGATTTCCAGGGCCGATTACATGCCAAGAATCTCCCTCCAGCTCTAGAGCCGAGGCGCCTTGTTAGGCGAGGGGCACCAAATCTGCCTTAGCTCAGGGGTGGAGTTGGGAGACAGAGCCGCACGCGCAAGCCCTTGCCCCATCTCGTCTTGGCAGGTCCCCCAGCCCCGAGGCAGTAGCTTTTCAGCAACATCTGCACGTTCCAAGCCCATCCCCGGCCATACAAGCAGCAGCTTGTTGCAGTGGGTGAGCTGCCCCACCCGGCAGAAGATGACACAAAGGGTGTGTGAGAGCCTGCGGGAATTACACAAGCAGCCATTCAGGGAGGAAAAGGCAGGCGATAAGGCCACCTTCACTGGTGACAGAGGGGAAGACTGGACCAGCCACAGTGTAAGCAAAGGTGAAGTTCATCTGGGAGTTCATGAACTTTAGAAATCCCAGAGCGAGGGAGAAGTCCACACAACAGAAACAACAAGACGTTTGCATAGGCCAGAATAAGGGCAACAGGCCTTTCTTGTAAGAAATCTGTATGACCAATGCGACCAGATGAAGTGGCCAGAAGGAGCACATCCCTTCTAGGTGCTCTAAAGGAAAGAAGGCCTTACTCTGATGAACACAAGGGGAGGAAGGGATATAAAAGCTACGCTGGCTGGTTTCTTCATAGTAAGTAGATATGTTTGAGGGATCTTCTCTGGTCTGGCAGGGAAAATGTTTTGTCACAAGCCCATAAACTTGCTTTGCCTATTTCTCAATCCTAAATTGACAAAAGGGAGAGTTGAGTGCTCAAATACAAAGACTGCAGACTCCTAGTATCTTATTTTATTTTCCTCTCCCTTCTGCAGACTCCTTTCCTGTTGCTTTCTGAATGTCATTGCAGTTCCGATCAAAGATATACCACAGACCACTGCTGCTCCAGGCACAATTTGGACACAGTGACAAGAAATGATTCATTTTAGCTGCTCTGGTGACACAGCATACAATAATCCTCAGTGCCTGGCTCAAAACCAAGAAAAAATGTGTCTTGGTGTGATAGTTAAAAGTAGCTTATATATTGTTTTGTTTTGTTGCATACTCCATAGATAGGTTTCACTTCAAGCCTAGGAAAAATTCAAGCCCTTTTCCTAGTAACAGCTTCAAGAAAAGACTTTTACACTACGGAACTGAGTCAGCAATTGGTGGGATTTTACGAGAAAAACATCCTCTCTTCAAATCTAGCATTGAAGAGATTGAGAAACAAGGCAACCTCCGTACAATTCCAGCTGAGCAGCAGCTGGAAAGAAAAAGGAATTCTCCTGGTCTGACTAACATCTCCTGTGGAATATGACTCCACATCCTGTCCCAAGTCTTGTAATAACGCAGGCCCCTGACGCCATCTCAAGGGACTGCCGAAAAGCTTACTAAATATGTAATCATACAAATTCAATTCAACTCAATTGAATTATGCAGTAATTAAATTAAGGTGTTAGTTTTCTCCTGATGTGCAGACCACCCAAATATCAAGTGCAGTCCTGAGTTCAAAAATCTAGACTGAAACAAACCAAATCTTGAATGGCTACATTAACAGAGGAATAGAATCAAGATTATGTGAAATGTTAATACCACTTTATAATGCCTTGGTAGTGCATCACGTTTTGGTCACCATGATGCAAAAAAGATGTTGAGACTGTAGAAAGAGTGCAGAGAAGAGCAACAAAGACGATTAGGGGACTGGAGCCTAAAACATATACAGAACAGTTGCTGGAATTGGGGATGTTTAATGTAATGAAAAAAAGAGCTAGGTGATGACATGATAGCAGTGTTCCAATATCTCAGGGGTTACCACAAAGAAGAGGGAGTCAAGCTATTCTCCAAAGCACCTGAGGGCAGGACAAAAGAAGCAATGGATGGAAACTAATCGATGAGAGAAGCAACTTAGAACTAAGGAGAAATTTCATGACAGTGAGAACAATTAATCAGTGCAACAACTTGCCTCCAGAAGTTATGGATGCTCCAACATTGGAAGTTTTTAAGAAGAGATTGGACAACCAATTGTCTGAAATGGTATAGGATTTCCTGCCAGGGCAGTGGGTTGGACTAGAAGACCTCCAATGTCCCCTCCAACTGTTCTATTCTATTGGTTCCTAAGTCCATTTCAAAATTGGGAAAGGTGGCTTCTCAGCTGATAACAGGAGCAAAAGCCCAGAGTTTCTGAGTCCAAATGCCCTAAAAAGGCTGCCATGCTCTGATCCATGCCATACTGCCTTGATAAGCTTGGGAAAGAGAAAGTAGAAGATGGAAAGAAAGAAGATATCTTCCTAAGCAGTTATGACTGGGAAACCTTGAAGCCACGTGTGCATACTTGGCACAGAGCACTTCCCACACAAAAAGTATATATTACGTGTTGTGCCCTGGGCTTAAAACAGCCACAATGTGGCATACCGAGCTGCAAAATGATTGGTTGCCCTTGATCTGATAATTTCATAATTAGACTATCACTAAATAAATCACAGATGTAAAACTGGTCTCAAAACTGAGTTTTTAAATAGTTACCTAAAAACATGTTTTCCTATGTGCAACAGCTCCCAGAAAGATACTCAAACTCAAATGTAGATGCTTCAACGTCTATCCTGATTTATTAAATCATGGTATGTATATGGCATTCTCCCAAAACCTCAAGCCAGCTTGTTACAAACAAACAGAACAGCACTAGAATGTTGTCAGCTAAAACCAAATTAAGCTCTACAAACAGTCACAAAGTACTAACTACTCCAATCTCAGAGATGGCCAGAGGGCCAATCCAGTTGTTGGTAGGACTGTCTATCCTTATGGCTGTAGTGATGGAGAGAGAGGAGCCTGCTACTGTGGCTCCTGTAAGGAGAAGCAGCCCTTGTGTACCATGGCATTTGAGTGGTGAATTCTTAAAGGTACCCTTAAAAAGGGTAGAAAAGGCCCCTTGGGAGAGCCTATCTTGCACACCTTGATTAGAATAGACTTCCTCATTTAACCTTCAGATCTGTTGAGACTACAACTGTCAGAAACCTCAGCCAGCATTGCCTTTTTGTTTCCCCAACATGAGAACCAATTTGGTGAGGTGGTTAAGTAGCTAAGACTTAAGAGGTTCTGAGTTCTAGTCCTCCCTTAAGCATGTAAAGAAGCTGGATGAGTTTGGGACACTTTCACACTTTCACCAGTCACACTTTCCCAGCTCAAAAGGGGGGGAAACAGGAGGTATGAGGGTTAGGTATTCATGCTACATTGAGTTGACCAAAATAAAAGTGAGATAAACCATAAATAAATAAATAAATAAATAAATAAAT
>JAEANM010008857.1:0-16719 GCA_017656035.1 Myanophis thanlyinensis
CTCTCTCTCTCTCTCTCTGCTACAGCATAAATATTGGACTATTACAAGGACAAAACTGGTTTTAAATAAGGTTAAATAAATAGATTACATTCCAATCCCATGAAGCAATTTTTTTAAAACAAAACATCAGGCTACTGATTCCTCACATTTTTCATATAAACCCCGTTATATAATAGTCTTGTGGCATCTTAAAGAGTAATACATTTATTCATTATTCAATCAGTCAAACGATATATTGTCTTATATAAGTTATAAACATTCTTGTGGTATTAGACTTCATGAACCGCAGTCCAATTTCTCACATGCTGGACTTTGAAATTGGAAATCGAACTTTTTCGGGGTTGTGGAATGAAGATCTTACTTCTGCCATGTAATTGTAGAAGCTTAATGTTGATCTTTGTCACGTCCTGTATAATCTTAAATGGGAAGTACAGTTCAATCTGTTCTGATGTTGCCCTTTCTTTTCTTCCCTTGTTTCTTTCTACAATGATCTAGGTCTGGACTATTTTGCGTTCCGTCAGCTTCCTTACCAAAGACAGAGGGTCCTCTTAGCAAAAGTTGCACTAATGGGAAAACTGAAGACAGACCATCTCTAGAGCTGGAGGCTGACCAATGGTGTTCAGAAGGAAAACCCACCAAGGCCAACGGAGAGGAACAGGTCCCGCCCCTTTTGCCTCCACCACCAACAGGCAGTGTTCTTCCTTACCCTCCCTATTTTGAAGGAGCCCCTTTCCCCCCTCCATTATGGTTACGGCACACATATAATCAGTGGGTACCTCAGCCACCTCCAAGAACTATAAAAAGGACAAAGAGGCGCTTGTCCCGGAACAGAGACCCCGGGAGGCTCATCATGAGCACAATTAGGCTGAGACCGAGGCAAGTGCTCTGTGAGAAATGCAAGAACACTCTGAATCCAGAGGAGGGTATCAAAGCCCACCAAAATGCAAAAACCCAGAGGAAGCTAAGCATCCAAGATAAGGAACAGAAAAGACACAGCGAATCTGAATATATAGAGAAAAAGAGCAAAAGAGAAAGGCGAGAGGATGAAAAGTTTTCAGGGGAGCAGCTGCAAAGGACTCCAGTTATAAAAATATCTTACAGCACCCCTCAGGGAAAAGGTGAAGTTGTGAAAATTCCCTCCCGCATTCATGGTTCTGGGAAGCCATTTTGCCCTCAGCGACTTCTCCAGAATGGTGGGGAGGACCAAGAGGAGGCCCATGACTCAGAACAAGATCAGGAAAGCAAATGTTTTATGGACAAGCAATCTGGTGGGCACCACGCTTCCATTCCAAAGCTAAAGTTAACTAGGCCTGTCCATTCCACTGCAGATGTGCCACCTCCCAAAATCCGTCTGAAGCCCCACCGATTGAGTGAGGGGGATAATGTTTCCATTTACAAAGCCGAACTTATCGATGAAATGAATGTTCTTCCCAGCAGCGGAGAGTCTGCTGTTGCTGCTGCGGCAGCTGTTTTTTACAATGAGTCTGCAGAACGGAGTCTAGCTGAGATGTCTTCAGGGAGTTCCTGTGAAGATGATGACTTCAAAAGATTTCCTCAAGGCAAAGATGGACACGATAACTTGGCTTTTCTGATGAATTATCGCAAACGGAAAGCAGACTCTTCCAGCTTGTCAGTGTGCAGCAACGACAGCCTCGATGAATCTAAATCTTCCAGCTCAGAAGTTGCATCGCCAGAAATATGTGATTTTTTACCTGGGGATGACGCCTCTGTCTCCTCATCTAAAGATGACCGTAAAATTGTGCCCCCACTGACTGTTAGACTACACACCCAAAGTGTCTCCAAATGTGTGACTGAAGATGGAAGGACTGTTTCAGTCGGAGACGTTGTCTGGGGCAAAATCCATGGCTTTCCTTGGTGGCCTGCCCGTGTTCTTGACATAAATCTTAGCCAAAAGGAAAATGGAGACCCTTCCTGGCAGGAAGCAAAAGTTTCGTGGTTTGGTTCTCCAACAACGTCTTTCTTGTCACTATCAAAACTATCCCCTTTTTCTGAATATTTCAAACTACGATTTAACCGTAAGAAGAAAGGGATGTATCGGAAAGCTATTACGGAAGCTGCGAAGGCCGTGGAACATTTGACTCCAGAAATAAGAGACCTCTTAACACAATTTGAAACATAATTTTGTCTTCAAAAACAAGTAAGTTATGGCGGTGCATAACCCCTTTGTAGTATAGCGATTGGTTAGAGATACATGTATTGGTTTGCTTTTGAAGGTTCAAGAGAATACTCCTATTTCAGGGGCCCACACACTAAAGGTACCCTATTTAATACTTTCTCAAACACTCCAGTGTAACTACTGAAAATCATAAGGGTTATTCCTAATCCCTAAAACAAAAACCATCCAGAAGTTTCTGCGTTTGAAATACACCCACATTGATGTATCAGTAATACTTTATATTTTTGTAAAAAAAAAAAAAAGAAGATACTTATTGAAGTTTTTGTTCAAAATGTCTTATCAGAGCTATATTTTGGGGTTTTTTTCTTTAATTAAAGTGAACAAACCATCAGTTTGAAAGAAATTTGAACATATGTTCTGACTATGTTATTATAGTAATTGCTTTGTATTGATTATGTTATGTGATAGGTAATATATTTTGGGGGATTCCTTTATTCCTTTGGTCTTGGTATAGATGACCATAGAAATAAAAGCTTACTTTTAAAGAATAAAAAAATGAAGGCTGCTATTTTTGAGGCAGATTCTATGCCTCTTCCACATTCTGTTCAGCCTCCCTCACCCACCCCCGCCTCCCATGCAACATAATTTTGGCATGCTTACAGTCCTTTGCCATAGAAGAGCGTGCATATTAACTTGAGCCATAAAAATAGGAGTAAAGGGTAATATCTATTTCTGACAAAGAAAAGGACGAGAGAAGTCTCTGACAATGATCTAGTTTTCATAGTTTGTTCAACATTAAGAGAAATTAAGCTTTTTACAATTGCCTGGATTTCAATTCTGGAAATCAATGGGTTGTTTCTGAGACTCTGATGCTTGGATTCTTGAATGTAATAATGAGCTTGCTAAGACAATCACAATTTACATCTCTAGCCAATTAGAAGTCAGTAATTAAGACTCTGGGGAGACGATTTGAAACTGGAAGAAAGATATGCTTCTGGCATGGCTAGTGATTTATGGATATTTTTTCTGAGAAGAACCTGGGACTATCAAGGCATCTGATACAATCTAATTAGCATGTTCACAGCCTACTTCCACATTATGTTAAAGCTGTAGCTGAATGCAGATTCAAGGTGTTGGATTTCATCCATTTTTAAAATTATTGTCATCATCCTCCCCCTTAATTTTTTTTGTTTTAATTTTAACAGTTGTCATTTTTTCCTGAATTAGAATTTTGGAGAACTCAAGCTCTGCACAATGTTTTCTAGTCTTGAGTTAGCCATATTTGTTCTAATGCGAATTATCAACATGATTAATTTATGTCTGCATTTTAATTACTAAGACCAAAGACTAAATTCCTGGTATAAACATTTTACATTGATTAGGGGACAAGCCAAACCTGAGTACTGATGTCAAACAGAACCAAAGAAAGATTAGCAATATTTTCTTCAGGAAAAGAAAATTATTTTTTGTGTTCACATGATAACTTCTTCATCTGTCTCCTATGATGAATGCAACAATTCCAGAAGGAAAAAAAGAGTTTGCTTTTTCTTACACTAAAAGAGTTAATTCCGTAAAAAAATATTTTTTTAAAAAAATTATTGTACAACTGATAGTCTAAGTTAAGATCAGGAAATTGAAGGAGCATCTTCACTGGATGATTGCATGTGAAGCAACTCTTTAAGAATAATTCCTTGTACATCAAAGGTCTTTTCCTGCTAGCAAAGGCTAGCTTTTTGGTCATTTGGCTCAGAATAGACCATGACTGGCTCAGGAATTCTGGGAATTGAAGTCCACAAGTCATAAAAGGGCCATAGTTCCACTATTCCTGGAGTACAGGATATTTGAACCTGCAGTTGGCATTATAATGCTCAACATGTAAGCATTAAGATGATTCCGCTTCCAACTCTTTAAGATATCTAGACCTAGAGATCTGTGAGAATCAGGTAGTTTATTTGAAATTGATCATGTGATAAATTGGGAAGAAATACTTTGGTAGGAAGTAAGCTGTGGTAATTGCAGTTCTCTGATCCACAAATTGATAATCTGTAAGGACCAGTAGGATTCTGAAATGTGATGATACCTACTGCTACCCAATTTCAAAATATAAATTGTAACAAGCAGACTCTAATTAAAAATGCAGGACTCTTGAGAAGAAATGGCAATTAGTACTTTAGCCCAGAGGTCCCCAACCCCAGGCTGCAGCCCACTATCGGGCTGTGGCCTGTTCCAAACTGGACTGCAGGAGAGATGGGCAAGCACATTCATAAAGGTTCACTTGTGCGAGAGGACAGTGCTTGAACTTGCGCATGAAGCTCCACTCATGTAAAAGCAGCTTCGCACAGGAGTGCCTTCCATCCGGGTGAGTGGACCTTCGCGCATGAGCGCAAGCGCTCTCAGTCCACCCTCTGATTACATGAGTGGAGCTTCACAAGCAAGTGAAAGTGCCTGCCGCTTGTGCAAGTGGAGTTTTGCACGCAAGCGCAAACACCCTCTACTCACGTGGAAAGCTCCATTTTTGCAAATGGTGGGCACACCCGCCTGCTGCTCGCACAAATGGAGACATGCACATGCGCCTGGCACTCATGTCCATTCCTCCGCCAGACTGAGCCGCCAGGCTGGAGAGGTTGGGATCACTGCTTAAGCCAGTGGTGGAATGAACCAAGTTTACACAGGCTTTGAGAAAAATGGAGAGGCAGCAACCTGAAAAGAATTATGTTAAGAAATGCAAGTTTTTCATTTCATTTTAACCTTGTGAGGTTTCCCCTCCTTTCTTAATACTGTGAAGCAAGATCAGTATGACTGCAAGGAAGAAAACAACTGCTGAGAATCTTGTCTATTCTGCAATATTGAGTATTTCTTAAGGCTGCAGTCAAATTTTTGCCTAGTTAAAGACTTGAAACGAGCTGGTCCTTAGCGTAGTTTTCTTGCCAACAATACAGAAATGGTTTGTCTACCTTTGGGATATATATTTATTTTCCAGTTTAGCATACAGTCCTGGAGTTTCCTGCTGTTTCCCACCCAGGCATTAACCAGGTCCACTTTTTGAGATCAGCTAAATTGGATAAGCAATTTGTATCATCAGATAATTTATGAAGCCAAGTGATGTTCTACCTAGATATGGACAGAGCTGAGGAGTTTAGAATTTTATAATTGGTTGTCTTTGCATTTGCAAAGCAACATTAAATATATTTAGTTTTTCTGTCAAAGTTATAAAATGAGGACAGATGAAATTGCAATTGTTAAGAACTAGTATTAGGCAGCTATTGTTAAAGGACCAGAGACATTGGGGTTATTTATGTGGAAGGTATAAATAGTAATGCTGAAGTTCATGTAAGGTTGAGAAGTGAGAGGTAAGAGAAATTGAAAAAACACTGTAATGTATCCCTTGACTTCATAAATTATCTGAGGATAATGTAATTTATGGAATTTTTAAATGTCATACAGGGCCCCCAACATACTGCCTGCAGTGAAACACAACTATTGATTGATACACTGAAGAGCCGGTAGGGTATAGTGGTTTTATTGGCTGTACACCGCCCCGAGTCCCTAGGGAGAAGGGGCGGTATATAAATTAAATAAATAAATAAAATAAATAAATAAGGTGTTGACTAGGATTAGAACGACTCTTGAAGTCCAGAGTTGGCTTTAAAAGTTCCCTAGATGACTTCAGACTAATCATTCTCAGACCAACCTAATGAAAAAATTGTTGTGGGAAATAATTGAACAAATATATTGCTTTCAGCTACGGGAAGAAAGCTAGGGGGCATAAATCAAATTAATATACTATGCAAACGTTTTGAATTTTACTTTTAATTTTTAGCACGGAGGAAGTATCCTAATTTGAAGGCCTTTCCCCTTGAAGGGATCAAAATCAGAAGTCTTCCAGAAAAGTCAAAATGGTTTTGCACATTTTTCAAGATAATTCTATTTGGGACAGATTCTAGCCACTGCAGAATCACTGGATGAAGTTGAATACTTCCATGGCTCCAAATTAGCAGAAGAATGAGGGTACTGAGACTGTGCAAAATACTGGCTAAGTGTATTTTGCAAAATACTTAATCTGAGCAGTGTCTCTTTCCTTCAGATATTATAGCAGCCACAGCCCTTGAAAGTTCACAAAGCTGCTTTGATTTGCTGATGGTCATGGAAGAAGTGCTTGTACATGCTTGTGCAGATTGCAGGAAATGGCATATACATTAAACTTGGGATCTAGAAGTCTAAAAAGTGTTCGTCTGCAACATAAGACATAGCAATATTACTGGGGCTTACAGTAAATTTGTAAACAAAGAACATTGCACCAAGGGTAAATGGATATGAGGGCGATCTGGCTGCAACCTGTCACCTCATTGATTGCCAAGGTTGATTCAGCTGATCTGGTTGACAAGGCAGGTGTCCCTTCTTTCCTGCTCCATGTGCATCTCTTCCAAGGCTGCGTGCTCAGCAAGAAACTCCAAAAGATACATGGTAGAAGTCATATGATTTGCATTGCTGACTGGGAATTGAAGTCCACACATCTTAAAGTTGCCAAGGTTGCAAATCAATTAAAGTTGCATCAAAACCAGCAACAGAAATTTGGACTGTGGTTTTTATAGTGTATCTTTTATACCATGTTCTTTATTATATATGTATTATAAGTCCCAGAATATTTACTGTGTCTTAGATTGCAGATGAACATTTTTAGACATCTGTATCTATAATGTATATGTATGAAAGAGAAGAATTTCCTAAAATCTAAAGTTTAATATAGATTCAAATGATGTTAGTGAATGAAGCCACCTCTGGCACGCATACTTAAAATTGAGGAATAAAATATCATGAATAAGCTGCCCAGGAAATTTGTTTTCAGCACAGTAGAACATGTAGCATTTGAAAACCAGTCCTGTTTTTTTTCCAAAAGTTTTGTTAATACAGTAGTTTCAACCAAAGTTGAAGGAAAGGAAGAAGTTATTTTGATTGTTCTTATTGTGAGTCACAAACACTTGCAATTTACTGATAGATCTCAGATCCACCTTCTTCCGGAACTTGATTTAGGCTCTTTTTAGTACCATAACTATTTGTTTTCAAGTTGAAATGAGCCATGAAAGGTGGACGTTCTCTTTGAAAATGTTTTCTTTTTAGCAGTGATGTTATGTATATCTTTGTGCTCCAGCATTTGTGTTATAGCAGACAAGCCTGCTGTTAGTAATGAAATTATTCATGGTTCAAACATTGAAGTCAGCTTTTTCATGTCACTGGGTTCTAATGTTTGGGCCACCTCTCTCTCAGTAAATTTATGAAAAATATATTTGTCTTAGGCAATGGCCTGACTGTTCAACACTAGATAGTGAAAGTTAAGGGCATGAGAAGAAGATTGCTTTCTCTTTGCCGTCAGAAACCTGGTTAAGCTATGAAACCAAAGTTTTTTCTTTCTATTCTAGTTTTGAATGTGCTTAGCATTAAAAGTTGGTAGTTGATTAACTTTTAAGTTTTACACAGTGCACAGCTGGTTTAGACACCTACCTGTACTATGTGTATGTTTTGGTGCTGTAGCTAAGAAACCAGAAGACTGTGCTTCCCTTAAATATGAAAAACCAGCTGGATGACTTTGGCCAGTCACTCTCTCTCAGCCCAACCCACCTCACCAGGTTGTTGTAGGAAAATAGGAAGTAGTAGTTGTAGCTTTGATTGGTGCCTTTAGTTGACCAAAATATATTTTTTGAAAAAGGATAAAATATATATAATAATTTATGTAATAATTCCTAAAATTTATTTCTTAATATTTATAATTAGTGATTTATAATTAATTATAATTAATGTTTATTAGCATACTGGGTGCCTGTCAAAAAGGTTTAGACAGCTGTTAGAAAATCTACATACTGACAAAATTTCCATCTGTCAATTGCAAAAGGCCACACCATTTAAATCAGCACATATACAATATTGATCCATTATAATATTCTGAGTTCTTTGAAATGGCCAAACCCAGAATATATTTGTGACACTTTTTGTTTTCTATAGTAGTCCAATTCCAATTTAAGCTTGCAGATTCATACATTTTTAGTATAAAACATCTTAACTGGGTATGTTTGGCCTGGAGACATTTGATTGTATGCAATTCTCATGTTTTTTCCTTTTTCAGTTTTTAAGATTGGGGACATTTTGAAATACAGCTAGAAGTGTTAACAATGGAAACATATCTGTGGGATCCTTCGTGCTCTCTGAGCTTGGTGGTTTTCTTGCAGGTGTTTCATTATCCAACTAGGTAACGTCATCACTGCACTGATAATGTTACCTAGTTGGGTAATGAAATGTCTGCAAGAAAACCATCAAGCTCAGAGAACACCAAGGATTCCTAGTTCAACCGTATTCTATTAAAAACATGTCTGTTTTTGTAACCTTTAGTGAAAAAGAGGACATTTGTGCTGTTATAAAATTAAATTCTTACTAAAACAACAGGGAAGACTGGCCTTTTGTATTTCCCAACACTTCCTGTATTTTAGCATGCCAATAGTTCAAACATTTCAAATACAAAGAGCGCCATCTTTTCCCACTTTAGGGGAAAGGGAGATGAGTGGAAAGCACTCCACTTCAAAACATGAAGGTCCCCTAAAGGTTCCTTTCAACAAGTGTCCAAAAATTAGGCCTGCAAAGTTGCTGCCTTTGCATGAAGACAGTGCTCCAGCTGCTGATGGCTGCTTTCTCAGGGAAAACATGAAGACAGGGAAGGAGCAAACAACAGGAAGGGTGAACCATGCCGATGCCATCTGTTTTTCCTCCTCTCCAACAAGGTGTGGTTGCTTTCTGGAGAAGAGAGAAAACTCAGAGTTGATCTCCAGCAAGTGCAGGTTTGTTAGAGAGGCAAAGAAAGTATAACAAAGTTTACTGTTAGGAAGAGCAACCTTTTTTATTGCTTCCATTAGGATGCTGTTTGTGTTGTAGCATCCAATGGTGAATGGCTAAGAATGGTTAAGAAACTTTTGTTCTCTCTGGCAGCTAAAGCAGAAGTGACCATAGGCCAGGGGTGTCAAACTCTCATCGCCACAGTGATGTCACAGGACATATTGGGCCTTTTTTCTCCTTTGCTAAACCAGATGGGGGCGGGGCCAGCACGTGATGCATCTGGCCCGCGAGTTTGACAGCCCTGCCATAGGCCATGGAGCTCTGTGGCCAGGTGGGAGACCTGCAAGTTGCAAGTTTTTGTCCACCATCTCCTTCCTCCATGCAAATCAGGAAATCTGGAAGTTAGTAGGAGGTAGTCTTGTAATTTCCACCAAAGTGGCTTTGATTTGGCTTCGGCCTGGCATCTAGAGAGAATCTGCCTTATGAGGACAAGACTGTCTTGGTAGCTGGCTGTACCTTTATTCCACTATCTCCTGGATGTTCAAAGTGGTTCTTTTTCCAAAGATGCCTACTTTGGGAATATTTCATATGATTTCTAAAAAAGGCAGCTTTTAAGAAGAATTTTTTTTAAATGCACAAACAGTTTTTCATTTCCTTTTCAAATTATTTTCTTTCCCCTCTTTCTCTCAGTTCTCTGATTCATGGGCGGCTTTTATTTTAACAAAGAAAAGGAGGAAACGTCAATTGTTATTTCAGAAGAAGTATCAAAAGCACCAGAAAAAGCCATCTTTGTAAAAACGGCAAACAAAGATGCTTGGTCAAGTTTTGTTATGAAAATGTTGAGAATTTCAGTATAACTCTGCTTGTTATTTCTTCATAAGATCATCTAAGTTTGTTTGTTCCTTGTTTCTTTTTGGCAGATAAAGGAAAATGGTTTGTTATTTTCTTTGTGATTAATGCAGAAGAATACTTGATCTTATGTGAAATATTTATGTACTTTTCAGTTAAAAAAGTCTTATTGCTGTTCATGAAGAAAAGAAATTAAAATCTCAGGAAATTAAAATCTCAGGAAATTTCAGAAACCCATTCTTTTATAATGCTTTTGTTGGCTTAATTAAAGTACAGGTAGTCCTCAACCTACAATCATTCTTACAACCAGTGACTGTTCAAAATTACAATGGCACCTGAAAAAAATGACTTATGTCAGGGAATTGTGCAGCAAGTGTCCAAATTAAATCAGATATGGTGACACAAACTTGTAGTTTTACATAAAAATATATTTTACATCTATATCTACAGCAAACAAGATAGTCAGGCAAACAGGAGCATCATGAGGTAAATCACAGGACACACAGAAGAAAAAACGGCGGGAAATCAAGGAAAATTCCCCGCCACACCCATGGCAGCCAATCATAGCACAGATTGCCTTATGCTGGAGCTAGCATTCTCCAACCAATCAACTACAGTTATGTGTTCTGGCTCAGTGCACAACCCCACTGCTCCAGCTACTAAATTTAAATAACTTAACTTATGTCCACTTTTCACACTTACAACCATTGCAGCATCCCTGTATCACATGATCAACATTTGGACACTTGGCAACTGGCATGTATTTAGGATAGTTGGAGTGTGCCAGAGTCATGGGATCACTCTTTGCAACCTTCTGACAAGCAAAGTCAATGTGGAAGCCCAAATCACTTAACAACGGTTACTAACTTAAAAACTGCAATGATTCATTTAGCAACTATGGCAAAGATGGTAAATGGGGCAAAACTCACTTATCAAATGTCTCACTTAGCAACAGGAATTTTTGTGGTCATAAGTTGAGGGTTACCTGTACTTCAAATACATTTCCACTTCATTTTTTTTTACTCAGATACAGGTATAGGACTCGGTAAAATCTCTTTTCCTGTTTTGTTTTTGATATTGTTACATTTCCTGAAAAGGATGCCAGAAGGCTGGATTGCAACCTAATATTATTAACTCAGCTTTTCCCTGTCAAGGATAAGTCAATGGTATGAAAATTTTCTAATTGCTGCCTTGATCAAGTTGGGTTTTTCTACATTCTCTAGCAAATGGTGCTTCAACTCTAGTAACTGTAGGTTGAGCCAGGTTATTTAATGAAACTGTAGCTGTGCCTCTCCAGTTTTCTGCGACCAAATTAGACTGTGAGGTTTGGAGCTATTTTTAGACAGATGGTTGTGTGATCACTTTTTGTACTGTAGGACTATTCGATGCCATTCTCTGTAACCTCTCCCTCTTTCACTTTCCTCAAGGTAACAGAAGACAAGAGCACAGCTGTCCTAGAGTTTCACAAAGTCTGTAAACATCCTGACACGCTTCCCTCGGAGAATCGTGAGGTTTCATTGCACAAGGTGGCAGGATACGTTTCCAGACTGGCCTTGCTCATCATCTGTGAAAGAGAGCTGGCACCTGGATTGCTTAGGAAGTCTTCCAGAGGCTGGTCTGACCAAATGTCATAAGGCTACTTAACACAAGAGAAGCAACTTGACCAGTAGTATCTCGAAGAATTTGGGGTAGAATGAAATACTACACCTTGGAATGTATTTATTACCTATAAAATGTTAGCTACTCTTTATAATTTTCCCCCTTCCTCCTCCTCCTCCTCTTCCTCCTCCTCCGTTAGATAAACGTTGCTGCTGCTTTTCCGTAACGAGATTTATCATGTACTCTTGTTTAATTTTAACAATGGAAAACTGTTGACTCCAATTATGCACATTCTTGAGAAGGGATATGCAATAGAAAGAATCAGTGTAGTCTTAAACTAAAGTGGACTCACTTGTGTCTATTAAAATTTGGAAACTGTTGAACTCAACTTCCTTGAATGACTTTTATTATGAAAAATATGCTTGAGCTCTTATTTGTCTATTTTAGGATTATACAATCAGCCCATTGTCTTCAGACATTCCATGAATATTGAATTAGGCATCAGATATTTCAGGTGCAGTCATACAAGGAGACAAATGTACTTGTGGTTGCCTTTTAAAATAATAGTAATTGTGCCAAGGTTTTTTAGTGCAGACCTGGGCATCATTTTAGGCTGGGGGAGCATTGAAAAGGTTGAATGCATATTGTGAGTCCTTTAAAAATGACACTTGCCATGAAAGATTTTCCTATTTACAAAATGGCTACAATGCTAGGCATGGCTAGCCACAAAGCACCATATTAGAAGAAAACGGTCTTACAGTCGACTCCAAGAATCCTTTCCAAGAATTCATCAGAGTATAATCTTTGCAGTCATTGCTGAAAATAAACAGTGTTTAAATGCAAGAGATCAGTTCCCAATTTTAAAAAATCTGATGGGACCAAGCACTTTGAAAATATCAGGAAAGAGACCTGGAGGCTTGTTGGTACTCATAGTCACCACTTGCCTATCCAAAAGCTAGGGTATTTGAACTTCCTGAAGTGTCCAAGGCTTGGATGGTTCCCTTGGACAACATATTTTCTTAATTTAGTGCAGGGGTGTCAAACTCAAGGATCCAGCTGCGGGGGGCTTAAATTTGGCCCATAGAAATATCAAAGGACCGGCCCAGGGTGCCTCTGCCAGCCAAAATAGGCCACTGGGGGGGGGTGTGCACATTCATCCCCTGCAGCCCATTTTTGGCCTTCTGCAGCATTCTGCTGTGTGGTCCATTTTCAACCAGCAGAGTGCTGCAGTATGACTGGATGGGACTGGATTACAATTATGTGGCTTCAAGTAAGTACCTGATCTGGATAGAAAACAAGCAACATCCTATATAAATACTACAGTTTAATGTCAGATTTTACATACTGTGGGTCCATTTAATCTACAGTTAACAATCTATAACTGACAGTTATTTTTATTTACTATCCTGGAAATTTACCTCTGTTGTTAGATGTTGTATTATCACGTTATTTATGCTATTGTATTTTTATTGAATAATAAAAATATAGTAGTGTAAATAGCTTTTCTGCCTGGAAAAGCAATTTACTATTAAACAGTGGGGTATAACTTTAGAAATAAAAAGTATGAAGAGTAAGTAATAAATGTTTGCCAGTAATATTTGATAGAAGAGATAGTAAAGAAAGAAGGAGAAAAATCACATCTTGAAACTATGTCAAACATCCTCCCAGCCACACCCACCATGGCCATGCCCACCCCAGCCATTTTCACCATGACCATGCTCACCCTTGGCCCCCCGAGGTCAAACACAACCCTGATGCGGCCCTCAATGAAATTGACACCCCTGATCCTAGTGGAAGCCTTTTTGTTGCTGTGGTTGAGTTCAACCACATCCTCTTCTAAAGTGCTGATTGCCATCATGCACCATGTGCTTCCCTACAATTCCCATAATTTCCAGCAATTGATGAGGGCACCAGACATCCAGCCATTGAATCATCGAATCTCTTGCTTCTACAGTGGCACTTCTCCCATTGTTTTCAAAAGTCTGCTTTTTCAGACTGGGAAAAAGAACTGGCAACCAGCTTTCTGAGTTTCTGCTATTTGGAAAAAAACAGGATCACTGTTGGGATTCTTGAAACATTCAGTAGTCAGCCGTACGTATCTGGATACAAGTAATTATTTTGGTATTGATTAGAAATGATTGAATGATAATCATCTCAGAATTGCTTATTGTTAGAATATTGGATGGGCATTTTAGATATCCACAGTTCTACACAATTGAAAAATAATTCTTGAATTATAGGGAATTGTTATTAAAAAAGAAACAGGTATATAGGAACATATGTATATTAATATATACAGATGGAAATATATTGGTAAAATGCTTGCTATGCAGTGCTATATTAAACAAAAGACTGCTGATTTTTAGTTTTTATTGCATGCTATAATTTTACAACATCTTTCTTTGGGGAAACTTAGTCAATGAAAATTGCTATATAAAACCCTCATTTATAAGAAAATTTTCTTATAAGAAAACCTATACTTATTATTTTCTAGATTAGGGTAGGGCTATGTGATTCCAAATTACAAAATAGTTTTTTTTTAATTAAGACAGGGTAGGATGTAAAACACATTTAGAATTCTGACCAGTTTGAATTTAAAGGACTTAAAAATTTGAAACATGCTGCTCAAGTATAAAGCAACTATTCTGAGCTTGAAACAAACATGTTTTGATCATTTGGAAATTTCATAAAATTAAGAGCATGAATGTATATTTTAAAATGTTCTCTACATCCTTAATGTGAAGATAATCCCAAAGTTTGTTTTATTTGGGCAGGAAGTGTAAGAGAACTGAAATAATAAACATAAAGTAGAAGAACTAAGAATCAGCAGTGAGAACAGGAGCAGGCAAACTATAGCTTTCCTAATGACACTTTCATCATGCATTACTATTTTCATGCTGTCCATAACACTTAATCACAGTTTAGCAATTTCTAAACGTTTATTGTATGAAAAACAGTGTAATTATTCCCAGAGAATTTGTGCCGCCCCATTCTGAGAATGATTTCATGCAAACAACTGAGATACCTCAAACTCATTCCTGTTCTAGGAGACTCAAATCCAAAAATGGATAAACGACTCGACTCAACCCCTTCTTTGAAAAAATGGAATGGTCCACATTGCTTTGCACTTTATCACTAAAAGGTTATGGTAATAGCGTTTAAAATGTAGAAACACATGCTGCGTTCCTTTCTTGACAGACTTATGATAAATTGCCCCCTGTGAACTAGGTCTGCATTTAACATTGAAAACAGTCAATCAGCAATTCTACATGTCTCAAAGGAGGATTAAATGTAAAAATAACTTCAACTAATCCTCTGCGGTTTTGCAGACATTGTTCATAGGAGGAAAATGGGTTCGTGTTAAATTGCACAGAAACATTGCCTTTGGTCAAATTAAAGTTGACTGATTAGTGTTGCATATTAGATGAAGCTATTATTAATAGCGTAGCCAAGTTATTGTTGGTTTCACATGAGATTGTTCATATTATTGTTAATTTGTGCCGTCTCCTGATTCGGATCTAAAAAATGCTGCTCATTACAATCTTTTAAAGTTTTGAAGAATTGAAACTTAGGACTGGTGAACATTATCTGCTTCTATAGAAGTTTTGCCTGTCTTTCAGTTCTATAGGTACAGACATGGCATTCTTGTCCCATCACTGCAAATGGTAATGACTTTTTAGAAGTAATGCTTAGGCAGTGTGAGAGCTTCTATCTAACCCTGAGAATAATGTTCCTCTGACAGGCCTTTACTTTAATTACAGCTTTCTTTTGCTAGTATGCTTTATCACTTTATGTTTGAAATTGTTTTGGCTGAGAGCCAGTTTGGCCAAGAGTTTAAGGCACTGGATTAGGAGAAAGAACATCCAGGTGCTACTCCTGCCTTAAGTATGTCAACCAGCCTGTGAATCTCTCAGCACTGGGAAGAAAACCATGGCAAGTGACTTCTGAAAATATTGCCAAAAAACCAGAGCAGCACGTAGGACTCAAGGCTGATTTGAAGCCACCCAAAAGAAGAAGACGACGAAGAAATGATTTAGCTACTCCAGATTTCTGATCTATAGATTTTATATTTTAAAAAAGGTGTAGAAATTGCTTTGAGAGCCTTCAAGCAGCAGGCAATATGTAAAAATAAAATTTTTAGAACAAAGTGGAGACAAGTGATAACTTGCTCCGATAATGGATGATGATTTAAAAAGAGAATGCTGCATTGCAGGGTGCTCATGCCACTGTTGTCTCTTACAATCAAGTCTGGCAGACATTTTGCATTGTTTCCCAAACCTGTTAGACTAGCAGTGAAAGTGTGATAAAATCAATGTATAATACATCTTGGAAAGCAATCGCAGCCACTTTCTGGGGTATGTAAAACTGGATTATATCATGTCTTAGTTGCTGGAAGTTTATTTGACTTCATCAGAATTCCTACTTCAGCAGGATTATCACAGCTGGAATTGCACAAAGATTGCTGGAGTGACCAAGTCTGTCCCTCTGGTTACATTGCAAGTTACAATCATCAAAACCGTTTGTCTTCACCCTTCTGCTGTCAGAAGCTGTAATGAGACCGATCATTTCATTTTGGAGATTTGAGCCCAGTCCTGTAGAACTCACTGGCTCTACTCATAATGGCAAATTCTGGGATTAATCAAACACCAGGCCTGCTATTTGCAAAGCGTATACTGTTGCATTTTCAAAGAATGCTCAAAGGACCATACGGTTTTGCTGGAAAAATAGCGTATCGGCTAGCAATATGGAACTAAGCAGTGTGTTAATTAGCCTGCAACAATGGGCAGACTGCTTTAAAAGTATTCAACTCATTCAGATCACGGAAGATACAGATCTGAGCACAGAGTGATGGTATCTTGAGTGAGACACAGACATTTTTAATAAAAGATGATTGACAAGGCTGTGGTCATATAGAATGAGAGAAGAGTGACTAATGAGTAACATTACTTAAAGTTCTGGAACAAACTTAGCACGTCTCGTTAAAAGAGCACCATCTCACTAAAATAATATACTATAATCTTACAGGGCATACGTTTAATTGTGTTGCCTTATCTGGCTCAGAGTGGTTTCAAGTTACACCTATCTTGTGAGACGTGCTAGTACTTTGGAAAAATTGGAGTCATTATGTTTCATAATTTGCAAAATCAGATATATATATATTTTTTTAGTATGACTTGGGTAGCCAGTGGCCTAAATTTGCATCCAATTTCCAATTCAATTCCAAATTTTATTGGTCATATACACAATCATACATGGATACGATATGCAGTGAAATGCTTACGCAACCGCAGGTAAGTTAAGGTAGGAAGGGAGGG